>PVJL010017470.1:0-18129 GCA_004026885.1 Lyroderma lyra
GCCTCAGAGTGCACGGTGGAAGTCAGCCGTCAGTCCACATCAAGAGTCGAAACGACGTTGCTAACCTTTTTTGACATCACAGGGACTGTTCATCACGAATTTGTACCAACTGGACAGTCACCCCAGTTTACTATCTGGAAATGCGAAAAAGGCTGCATGAAAACGACCTGAGTTTTTTGTCACCGACTCGTGGCTCTTGGGTCACAACGATGCACCAGCTCGCACGGCGCTGTCTGTGAGGCAGTTTGCAGCCAGCACACACATAGCTGTATGGGACACCCCCTTACTCACCTCATCTGGCCCCCAGTGACTTTTTTCTTTACCCAAAGGTAAAGGAAATACTGAAAGGAAGACATTTTGGTGACATTCAGGACATCAAGGGTCAGACAATGACAGCTCTGATGGCCGTTCCAGAAAGAGTTCCAAAATTGTTTTGGAGTGTGGACCAGGTGCTGGCGTCGGTGCACGGCTTCCCGAGGGCAGGACTTAGAAGGTGACCGTGGTGATAGGCAGCAGTGAGGTGTGCAGCACATTTTCTAGGATGAGTTTGTGAACTTTACTGTCAGGACTTGTACACATGCTCACACGCGCACTGGTATACACACGCTAATACACGTGCACAGTGACATACACATGTGGATGCGCGTACATGCACGCACGCGCGCGCGCGCGCGCACACACACACACACACACACACACATGCTCGCTGTCAGAACACACACGTGAGAGAAAGGGTCCCGCCTGGACCCTGATACTCCACACTTCACTCCCCTCTGTCCCCACCTGTCCCTCCCTCTGTGGGTCCCACAAGAGGGGATTTTGGGGTTTTCTTATCCTCTGACCTGGGGACCTGGGAGGCACCTGGCCTGCAGTGATTGCTCAACAAATGCTTGGGGACCACTGACAGTGGCCACCTTAGGAGCCCATGCCGGGGCCCCTGGCACCTCTCCCCACCCACCCCAGCCCCACTGGAGCTGCAGGGGGAAGGCAGGGACCCCTGCTCCTAGTTCGGGGTCTCACTGGGGCCTCAGTCCACTGTCCCTCCACACCCGAGCCCCGCGTGCCCCTTTCGGTGGCTCCCCCTGCTCAGCCCTTGCCAGGCCAGAATAACTAACGAGCCCGTGTCACAGAATGAATAAAAGATGGCCCCCGCCACACGCGCTGACCTTTCCCAGAGTCGACCGTATTAACATATTCTCGTGTTGTCAGGCTGAAAGCTCTGGCTGCCTCATGAATTATTTATTGACACAGAAAGTCTTAACCAGAGCAGTGTTAACATTAATTCCTGCCCCTGCGTCCCAGCAGCCCCGCCCGGCCCACAGGAGTGCGTCTCAGCGTTCTGACAGGCAGAGGCCTCCAGCTGTGGCTCCTGGCACACGTGGCAGTGGCCTGGAGGGGCCCCCGCAGGCCTGTCCACAGTGGCCATGTCCAGCCTCCAGGGACAGGACCATGGCCCGGTCACCTGACTGGACCGGAGTGGAGGTGCCATTGGGGGAGCAGCCTGGGGGGGCTGCATTGCCCTGGGCTAATCTGAGGGCCAGGGACCTCCACGTGGCTGAGCAACTTGTGGTCAGGATCCAGGGGAAGGCAGACCCCCCGGGGACCTTGAGTGACAGTTGAACACAGCACAACCAGAGGCTGTGCTGGCCACTCCCCGCCACAGTTGTTCCATGTGATGGGGACTCCAGGGAGGAGGCTAGGAGGGCCCGGCGCAGGTGAGGGGTGGTGGCGCCCCCATGACTCCTCCCAGAGTCCCCACCATGTGTCGTCCCCACCAAGAGGACACGGCAGAGGGACCACACGGTCCAAGGCCTGGCTTCCTGCAGGAGAGAGTCCTGGGAGAGGAAGGGGTCCTGACCCTCAGAAACTGCCATGGTGGTCATGCCCATCCTAAGCAACCAAGTTGGGGTGACTCGTTACACAGCGTGCATGACGAGTGCAGGACTGAGGAGGAGCACGGTGGCCCTGTGTTGTGGGGGTCGCATGGCAGCAGGCGTGTGCCCGGGCACCCTCCCACTGAGGGCTGGGGGCCATCCACTCCCTTTGGACCTGGGCTGGCCTGTGGGGGCCCCCAGCTGCCCCGGCACCACAGGGAGGTCCCTGCCCAGGAACCAGGCGTGTGAGGTGCCCTGCAGCCCAGGTGAACACCCCAAGTGACCCCAGTGAACGCCATGAGGGCAGGGGAACTGCCCAGAGCTGAACCACAAAGTAGTGAAATGCAACAAGACAATATGAAACATGCAGCCCTGAGTGGGCAGTGGCTTCTAGAACGTTGTGGAGCATTCTGAGTGAGTGGGTAGAAAAGGGGCCTGTGCAGAGGCCTCGAGCTTGGGTGTGCCATAGCTCTTGGGGGCAGGGGGGCAGGAAGGCATCTAGGGTGGCTTCACCTGGTGGCCCCTGCAAAGTGACCCAGGGGGCTCGCATCCACAGCCCACTCAGACGCCTGACCCCCCACCACCCAGGTCAGCTGCTCTGAACATGGGGCAGGTGGGGGGGCTAGGGCGTGTGCCTGGGCCTCCACCCACCATGGGCTGACGCTGCCCCAAGGCCTGGACAACCACAGTCCAGGGCTCCAGACCCACCCCCCACCCCCAGCAGGGGCAGGGTGCCTCCCAGAATCCAGTTCCCTCCTGCTGACAGTGCCCCAAAGCCCCCCAGGGGACCTGCCCAGGATGGGGAGTGGACACGTGTGGGCTGCAGGGACAAGCCTTGCCCGAAGCTGCAGGGCCCCCTCCTGCCCTAGGTCCCTGCGGTGCCTACCCCCACCAGGCACACACCCTCGGCCTCACATCCCCCAGCTCCTCCCCAGACGTGACTCCTCACCACGGGGACAGGTGCCCCACGCAGCAGAGCACCTGCGGCCGACGGCCCTACCTCCACCACAGCCTCCCCAGCAGAGCAGGGACCCGGAGACCTGCTCTGCTGCGCCCACAGTGGCCCCCACCCCTATAGCCGGCACCGGTCCCGACACCCCACCCCCGCCTGGTTCTCCCTCTCGTTCAGGAACCCTGCAGGTCCCATCTATGTGTGTTCTGCTCCTCCTCTACCTGGAGCGCACAGCGGCTCACCCCCCGCGAGACCCCCTTCAGAAAGAAGCACCCGCAGCACCAGCCCTTGAGAGGCTCAGGGCAGAGGCCCCCAAGGTTACACCCCTCCTGGGGTCACACCCGCTGACCCAGGGACAGCCATGAAGGGGCGGGGGGTCTAGCTGTCCTGAGTCTGCGGCTGTCCCCGGGGCGTGGACCTCCGTGGGCTCTGCTTCCCCGGCAGTACAATTGTGGACATGTCCAAGGGCCTCCTTCAGCCAGCCGAGGAGGCTGGCGGGCCCCCACGGACCCTGCGCTGTCCAGGAGAGGCGCTGGACAACCGGGCAGGGGACACGAGGAAGGACTTCCGTGTCCTACCAACTGGAGAAACGAGGACCATGGCTGCACCCCAGGGCTCCTGAGAGGCAGGCGCAGGGAAGGACGGACGGACAGACCGTGTTCCTGCGTAAGGAGCGCGCGGGGGTGGGGCCGGCCGCCAGCCCCGGGCGCACTGCCCCACGACACCGCCGGCCCGCGGACTGCCCTGTGCTCGCAGGTCGGGAGGATGCAGCCCTCGGCTCCAGGGACAGGCTGCCGGGACTTTATTGCTTTTGTACAAATTACGGCCGCTCGGAAGTGGCCCGAGGAGCGGGGTAATGAATGCCATAAACCTGCCTCGTAAAGCCCCGTCTGCGCGCGGGCCTGCAGCGTGGGGCAGGCTGGCGAGCCCCACGCCGGGGACGCGGGCGGGCTGTTCCGCTGCTGGGGGACGTGCGTGCGAGGCGGCACCCCCCGCCAGCCCGGCCGCGCGTGGAGCGAGAGCCCCCGCCACACGCAGCACCCCGGGTAGGGTCGGACGAGGGGCCCGCCCAGGAGCGCCACCGCCCCCGCATCCCAGGGCCGCGCAGTCGCAGAGCGTGCCGCACCCCCTCCCGCCCCCGCGCGGCTGGGCGGGGCATGTGACGACGTGGGCGGGAAGCCACACCCGACGGAGGCCTAGGCCACACCTCCGCGGCCGCTTCCCCGGCTCTGGCTCCGGCCACCATGCTGCGAGGAAGCGCAAGCGGCCCCCACCCGGACCACGCGGAGAGGCGGGCGGGGAGCCGGGCGCCCCGAGCCGGCTGCGCCTCTCCTGGACGTGGCTCCTGCCCACCCCACGCCCGCAGGGCCTCTCCGGGCCTCTCCCTGCCTCCCCGGACTGACTGGCTTCCTTCTCCAGGTTCTGCATTTGTGGGCAGGCCCGTGT
Organism: Lyroderma lyra; assembly: GCA_004026885.1. NCBI lineage: Eukaryota > Metazoa > Chordata > Mammalia > Chiroptera > Megadermatidae > Lyroderma > Lyroderma lyra. The sequence continues at coordinate 4,273 of PVJL010017470.1, forward strand.
GGTCCCTTCCCAGAACCGGCGACGAGACACTCCGTGCGTGCTCGCTCGCAGAAGGGAGGAGGCGACGAGAAACAGCTTCCGTTCACACTCGATCTGGGGGCTACCAGCCGGACCTGAACCACGGGAGCGTGCAGGGGCCGGCGGGGCCGAGAGGGCGTCCAGGCCGAGGGAGCCGGGCGGGGAGGGGCGGGGTGCGGCCGGGTGGAAGGACGGCGTCCTACCCCTGGCGACAAGGGGTCCGAGGAGGAAGGTCCTGGGCAGGAGAGGACCGCAGCACACCGGAGCGTGTCCTGACTGGGGCTGGCCCACCGGCCCAGGGTCCCAGCTCGGAGCACAGCCCCCAGCACGGGCGCCTCCTGAGGGCGGTCCTCACGTCCTCAGGTGGAGGTTTGTGGGGTCATAGCTGGTAGCAGTGACCACCTTGGAGCGTGGCTGTGAGGGCAGGAGCAGCTAAGGCTCCGGCTGTGACCTGCCCGGGTCATCACAGGTCAGTCCCAGGAGAGCTGCTGAGATGTCACCTCATCACCTCTGTGGGCACTCCGCTCCATCCCCCGTCCCCCACCGCCTCTGTGGGCCCTAGCCCCCTTCCAGAACCCTCTGAGTCTTGGGCGGGGGTGGGGATCTCCGCAGGCAGCTAGATCCTCATTTCTCTTTAATGAGGGAAACCCCCAAACCCCCTGCGTCGGCAGGAGATGGATCATCGTGTCCTTGGTTGCAAGCAGCCAAATTAAGAAAATTACTTTCTAACTAATTTCACGGTGCTAACGAACATCTGACGGCGTGCTGGGGAGGCCGCGCGGAGCTCGAGTCGGGAGCTGTGAGGATGAGCGAGGACCTGGGGATTTGCCGGGGATAAATCTCAGCAAATTAAGCCCTGGTAAGCACTGGCTATAAACCAGGTCAGATGACAAATGCCCCTCTCCACCTAGTGTGGGCACACTGCTGGGGAGAGGCAAGGACAGCTCCACCTTTGTGGGACAAATGCATACCTGTGCCTCCAACCTGGGCACACGTACAGAGCCACACGCAGTGCCACGTGGCCACAGGGTCTCACACAGACAACAGGGCATGCCTGCAGAATCTGACACACCGTACCACGCCCGGACACTCACATGCAGATAACACGTGTGCGTCATGCACACACCTACTTACACATACGTGCACATTTGCTACACCCACAGATCACACAGGTACCTCCAGATGAACACCCATGAGGCCCAGCCCAAAACCACATAATGATCCCAGGTGCAGGTGAACACAGCCCCCCCCCAGGGCCACAGGGAGACATGCATGTGACAGACACGTCTGCACCCGGTACACAATACACACGCCTCTCTCAGCTACACATGTGCGCGCGCGCGCGCGCGCACACACACACACACACACACACACACACACGGTATCCACTCTGTGTGCCTACGGGGTCCATGGTGATGTCTTGACCCGGAGGAAGGGTCACGGCCACCCTCAGCTGCCCAGCCGCCCACCACAAGCAGCCCTGGGGGGACCAGTGTGCATGGATCTGGGTGCTGAGCTCATGGTGTGTTCCATCCTCAGCTGGGACACCGCCTGCCCCCAGCCCTGAGGAGGGTGGCCCCCATGTGGGGAGAGGACCGCGCCCCTGCCTGCACCTCCACACCAGCCACAGCAGGGACCAATGGACACACCTGCTCACGCTGGTGCCTAATGCACTCTCCGGCACACGCCTGTATGCGGACGTCGTTGGGGAACCCCACAGCAGAGCAGCAGGTGGGCCCTTCCCTGCTACCATCTGTCACTCCCGCGCAGGGCGTGAGGGGCTCAGCTGCAAGCAGCTGGCATGTTAATTACGGGCTCTTCTCCAGGAAACACCAAAGCAGTGTTTTGGAAAAAGACCACGAATGCCATACAGGGGCCACCAGTGGCTCTGGCCTGGAGGCCCAGGGCAGGGAGACCCAACTGCCCCAGGTTGCAGACACGGCAGGAGGCTCCACGTGGGGCCCGCTGGGTCCCTTGCCCTGCCCGCTGGTCATGGTCCCAGCCCTCCTGATCATGGCCTGCATCACATAGCGTCCTACCGCCGGCCACCGCCCACCCGGGCTCTGCCCAGGCTGCTCCCGCCGGAGCCCAGCCCCGGCCCATCTCCCACCAGCACCGCTTGGCCACCACGGTCAGTTCCAGGACCAGTCAGTGTCGGCACTGCCCAGCCCCCGGGAGGAAGGAGCCACACAGGCCGCCGACTGTGACTGTGAGGACAAGCGCACAGTCCTCCCAGGAAGAAGCCGCCCACGAGTGGACGGCCCCCAGGTCGGAGGCTAGAAGACCCTGTTGAGCGGCCTGGTGGGCTATAGTGGGAGTGGGCCCCTGGGGGTGAATGGGTTAATCACACACCTTGTGAAAAGCCCCGGTGCTTTACAGCCGGACCCCCAGGAACTCGCAGTAAATCAGGGGGCTGGGGGATGAGGTGGGCGGAGCCCCGGCCCTGGCCCTCCAAGGAGCCCTCACGCAGAGCAATAAAGCTGCAGGAACGGCTTTTATGGAGCTCTGGGTTTTACGGGCCTCGTTAACATTTCTCCTGACACTTAAGGGGAAATGACATCCAGCCCTGAGGAGGGGGCCGAGCTGCTCCCTGGGGACTGGGCAGGGGGAGAGGGAGCGTGGCCCCACATGGCCAGGCCAGGCCTCACGCCCGTGTCCAGCCTGAGTGCCAGGCCTCTCTGGCCGGCCGGTACTGGGCGGAGAGAGGCTTGTCAAGGCACTGGGGGACAGCTGCTCCAGGCTCAGGACCCCCAAGTCCTAGTGCCACTCGGCAGGCCGGCAGGTCTCTGGAGGGCAGGGCTGCAGGGCCCAGGTGAGGCCTCAGGGCGGGACCGATTCAGGACAGACGCGCAGGGAGCAGGGGAGGGCAGGGAGCAGGGGAGGGCGGGAGACTTACGGAGTAGCCTCTGCCTGACACGGCCTGCGCCGAGCTCTGTGGGGAGGAAGAGAACAGTCAGTCCCTGGGTCACCCGACGGCCACCCGTCCGCAAGGGCCACCCCCGGCACAGATGTGTGCCCCAAGACAGGTCCCCAGAGGGCACAGCTGAGCCAGAGCCCCTGACAGTGGTGGCTGTGCCCAAGGACCACTATTCGGACTCCACAGACCCTGCAGGTGTGGCAGGGAAAGCTCCTACAAGCTGAGGGATGGGCTCCGCCCTCACCCAGCTCCTGGCTGCCCAGAAGGTCCTGCCCAGAGGGTCCCGCTTTCTACACCTGCTTCTGCCCACACGTGGCCACAGGGACCAAGGGCGGCCAACCCTCGCAGGATGCTGGGCCCTGGCAGACCCCGTCTGTGCCCAGGCCAGCCCACCCCTGGCCAGACACCAGCCTCTTGGGGTCCTGGGCACAGGGGACCTTGGGGTCAGGGATGCTGCGGCCTGAAGGCCCTGGGAGGCCCCCAACTGCCTGACGGGGCCCCCTTAGGATCAGAGAGGCATTTCAGGTCCGAGGGAAGAAAGCAGTTAGGAGTGGGTGTCACCCGGCTGCCTCGTGGGGAGGGGTGCTGAACCGGCCCCCCAGAGCTGGTGCTGGTCACCAGGGCTGTCCAAGGGACAGATGATGGCAGGCAGAACAGGGTGACCCAGTCATGGGGGGGCGGGCCCTTGAGGTGCGTGGGACCCACAGACCAGGATCTAGAGCGCACTGGTGGGAAATGAGGCCCAGATGCAAAGATCTTTCCGGAGGGTGGGGCTCCCCCGCCGTGCACGGGGCTTGGGGCCCCTTTCTGCAGACCTTTGGGAGGTCCCCAGTCAGCTCTTGGGGGCCCCCACTGGGCAGAGCTCAGGCTGGTGGGTCCTGCACCCCGGGAGGCCCTGCCGAGCGGGTGCCCTGGGGCCCGAGCGTGAGCCCCGCACACCCGACCCCCGTGGTCTCCGTTCATGCCGCCAGCAATTAGGCTCGGAACTAGGGCGCCCCGCGGCCCCAGACAATTACCAGCCTAGTTCCCCTCCCACGGCAACAGGATCGAGCAGGGCAATTAGGCCTCCGTGCAGCCTCCCCACGCGGCTCCCCCAGGCCCCCATTTAAATGATAATGAGGACAACTCATTCAATGCCGTCTCCGCGGGGCAGCCACTTCGGCAGCTGGGGGTCAAGAAGACAAAGCCTCTTCCAGGGGCTGTGCCTGCTCCCGCGGACCCCGCGGCCCGGCCCCCCACGCTCCCCTGGGGCCCCTCTCCTAGCCCTTCCCGCACCTGCCCCCATCTCTCCCTCCAGGCTCTGGGCCCTGCAACGCCCTGCGGGGAGGGCCCCCCAGGCCTCCCACTGCTGGCCAAATCCCAGGTCGACCCCACACTGGGTCCAAGGCCCCTCCCACCCCCGGGGACCGAAGCTTGGGGACCCATCTTCTGACACGGAAGGCCTGGCACCAGCTCAGGCCACCTCGGGCTCCAGGCCGAGATGACAAACACCCCAGCACACCCCCCACCCGAGCTGAGGCCGGCCCACTAGGGTGGCTTCCGGCACATTCTCTGCAGTCCCGGGCCCCCTGTCCACTCCCCTCCCCCCAGCACGGCCGTGGGAGGGGCACCTGCCAGTGCCCAGCCCTCGGTCCTCATCTAAGTCCCTCCTGACGGGGCCGACTGGGGACAGAGCGAGTGTGGCACGGGCCATGCCCCCTGGGCACCGGGGGTACTCACGTCGCTGAGCTGGTCCCGGGAGCTGCTCCGCCGGGAGCCAGTGGCTTCGCAGAAGCCGTCCTCGTCCTCGCTGTGGCGATCGCCCCCTCTGGATACTGCGACCTTCATCTGGGGACACGGAGAGACGGGTTTAGCAAGCAAGCACGGCCCTGACCTCTTCGCCTGCCAGCCGCTGTGGGGCAGGAGGGGACACAGCCAGGGCCAGGGACACAGCCAGGGCCAGGCCCCCAGCCCCACCGACCGGGCGCAGGCCGAGTGGGGTGAGCAGGGGTGGGGCAGTGGGAGGGGAGGGGCGCCGCAGAGCCGTTCACAGTCCAGACGGGGGACAGCGGGAGAGCTCGCGGCACACACACAGCAAACGGCCACCAGCTCTGTCCCGCTGGGCAGGGCCAGGAGCTGTGCAGTGCACAACCTGGGCAGCCGTACCCAGCAGCCCCCGTGAGTCACACTCACAAGCACCATCGCACACAGCCCTCGGGAGCACGCGGGAGGGAGCTCAGGGCTGGTGTGCGGGAGCGCACACTCCCCAGGTGTGCCTGCTCAATGGCGGCCCTGGGCCCTGCCCCCAAACCCTGCCCAGCCCGCAGTGGTGGGGGTGGCTGCGAGGGGAGGCACCTGCCAAGCCCCCACAACCACCCCCAGCCCCCAGTGGGCTGGGCCACCAGAACCAGGACCAGGACCCCAGGCCAACTCCCGGCCAGGCCTGCAGAGACCGAGCACAGCTCCCTGAAGCCCCAGCGCCTCTCCTGTGTCCACATGCAACACGCACAGGCAGGCACAGGCACACCTGAGCTCCCCCCACCCTGCCCTAGGGCCACATGGACACCCCAGCCATGCCAGCCTGCATTGTTGCTCCTCACAGCTCCCCAATTTCCTTTTAGGAACCCCCTGCCCCCTTACAAACTGTGCCCCAGGGGGAGCTGTAAGGACCCTGGGCCTCCCCAAGAGTCCTACTTCCTGTGTGTGGGTCTCTGACTTTTCCAAGGCTCCCAGGAGACGCTTGTACACCCCAAGACTGAGAGAGCCCCACCAAGTGGGACTGCAGTGGGCAGCCTGGCTCCCAGCAAAGGTCAAGCACATGACCCTCGCTGGGCTCCCGTGGCTGGACAGGGAGGCTGTGTTCATCCATGAGCCCCCACAACCCCCAGCCCCACGGTCCCTGCTCACACCAGCCGGACCCCTGGTGTTCAATGCGTTCTGTGGGCCAAGGTCTTCCAGTAACTCGGTGCGGGGCAGGTGCCCAGCTCCAGTAGGTTGGGGGACACGGTGTGTCTGCTCAAAGCCCTCACAGTACAGGGTCCTGAGCCCTGCCAGACCAGGGCTGCCCTCCCCGCAGGGCCTCCCTGCCTCAGGCCCCTCCCTCACTCCCCAGTAGCTCTGCCCAGAAAGCCCGTGTGACCCCAAGTCTGGCTGTCTCCCTGGACCTCCGAGGATTTGTTCTTTCCACCCGCAACAAGCACCGATTTTTCTGGAGCTTAGTGGGGCCCCACCCCACCCCCAGAACCTGCATCCTCGCCCCACCTGGCACAGCCACCCCTCTGTCCTTCCCCACAGCAAGTGACAGCAGTGGACAGTCACATACTTGACTGGTTCTGTTCACGGAGCCCTACACCTGTACAGGCAGAGGCCTGCTCTGGGCAGTCTCGGTCCCCAGTGGGGGCCAGAGCAGGCCAGCCCGGGGAGGGGCCTACAGGCAGTGCAGGACGCACACAGGGCGGAAGCAAGCAGACGCAGGACTCCTCTCCCCACCCAGCTGCTCGCACAGCCGTGCGCTCCACGCGGCCTCTGCTGGCGAGTGTGCAGAGCGGCTGCCGAGGAGCGGAGCGTGTGAGAGGGGGCGTGCCATGTGAGAAGGGGGCGTGCCATGTGAGAGGGGGCGTGCCATGTGAGAAGGGGGCGGGCCGAGTGAGAGGGGGCGTGCCTTGTGAGAAGGGGCGTTGCGTGTGAGAGGGGGCGTGCCGCTGTGAGAGGGGGCGGGCCGTGAGAAGGGTCAGGCTGTGCACAGGTGGTGCCAATGCGAGGGTCAGCATGTAGGAAGAGCCCCTTCCAGAGCAGGGAAGGGCAGAAGCCGGTCCCAGGGAGCTGCTGGCACAGCTTGGGGGCGACTGGTGAGCTGGGGGCCCCAAGCCCATACCACACAGTGGGGTGAGCCGTGTCCAGGCCACACAGCCCTGCCTGGGCACCACCCTCCCACTGCCCAGTCCAGGTGCACAGAGAATGTCGAAATAAACCACTCCCTGTACGACGCACTCGCCTGTCAAATCACAAACACTGATGCTGTTATAAAAATAATGGCACGGCACTTTTTATTTTCTTTAATAAGAAAAATAGGCCCCGCATTTCTGGAACAACAAGACGCCTGTGAGCCCTGCTCTGGGGCAGCCCCCACACCCAGCTGGTCAGGACCCCTGAGAGCCAGCGGCAGCCAAGGTCCTCTGAACAGGCAGGCAGGAGGCCTGGGTTGCGAATCAGGAGGCACCCGGCAGGTAGAGACAGCACTGGGAGTGGCTGTCACAACCAGGTGAGACTGCACAGAGCGCCGAGGCTCAAGGAGTCTGCCCAGGGTGCCCCCAGGTGGTCAGCGCTACTCCCCAGAAAAAGCCCCCGGGTCTGAGCTGAACCCCCGCCTCCTGCCAGGGCCCAGCAGTGCGGCTGTGGGAAGCCCTGAGCCAGGGGCTGGCACGAGGGGTGGGCAGGGCAGAGGCCCTGTAGTGTGAGGTCTGTCCCAGCACGGGGCTTTCCTGGGAGCAGGAGGCCGGGCCGGCGGGCTGTCAGCACAGACCTGGGGGCACAGGAGACTTGGAGCCACCACTGGGGTGGACACAGCGTGCTGGGCCGACCCTCCCGGCCACCACAAGCTTCCACTGGACCAGAGGCAGCCCTGAGCACCCCTCACCCCTCCCCAGCTACAAGACCATGGAGGTGGACACACACTACCCTGTCGGGGAAGGCGAGTGAGATGCTGTGCCTGCATTCTGCCGGGGTGGGGAGGGGGCCGAGGAGCTGGGGCCTGCAGCTGACACAGGCCCCATGTCACACACAGGGGCGCACACGTGCACACCGGGGCAGGCGTGCAGAGACTCCAACGTATATGGACACGTGGGCACTTTGGAGACGAGACGCTGTGGGACACCGCAGCAGCCCGAGCCTGGTGGGGGCTGTGTCCCCTCTCCCAGGGGCATGCGCGGCACAAAGCAGTGGGCACAGTGACAGTGGGTGTGGCAGGGGGGCAGGAAGTCGCAGGGGTCCTCTCCTCGCTTCCGGGAGCAGGCCTTGGGCTGGTGGCCCTGCGGGAGCTCCTGCCTCAGTTTCCACCGCAAACAGCCCAGCCTGTCTGGGGACCTCCCGTCAGTCTGACGACGTGTCTCAGGCTGCAGGACGAGGCCACCTTGGGCCTGGCCCTGCCTGAGCAGCCACAGCGGGGCTGGTCTGGAAAACGGCATCAGGCTCCAGGGCTCACGTAAGGGGCCTGGCGGGCCACTGCGGGGGTGGAGGACCGAGTCCATCGTGACCTCATGTGCCAGCAGGGATGGCCTGGGGCCAGGAGTGAGGACTGGGGCTGGCGGGCCCGAACCTCGTCCAGCAGGGACCGCCGAGGCTGGCTCAGAGGCCCCAGGAGAGGCCGGCAGGGCAGGGCTGGCCGTGACAGAAGCGAGGGGCGCTTGGGGATGAGGAGCAGTGGCCGAGGCTTACGGGGCCCGTTTGGGCCCAGAAGTGACTGCAGGGGCTGGCTAAGCTGTTCTGGGCCCAGGAGTGGCCGTTTCTGCTGGTGCGGCTGTCCGGGGACCAGCAGTGAAGGTTTTGGGGGGCTGGGCTGCTCTGGGGCTTGGACTAACTGCTGGGGCTGACTGGGGCGCAGCAGTGACCGCCGGGGGCGGCTGGGCTGAGCCAGGAGGGAGCTTCGGGACTGGCCCGGGGCTGGGCTTGCCTGCCGGGAGCAGCAGTGCTGGCCTGAGAGGAAGCTGGTGGGCCGGTGGTATGGACACAGCATGGCGAGTGACTGTGGGGGCTGGCAGCACTGGCACTGGGCGGGCAGGGACCGAAGGGGCCGGCCCCGCTGTTCTGAGGGTGTCTTGCTGGGGTGACCGTGGAGACACGGGGCCACCCATGACCGAATGGGCCGGCAGCAGTGCCAGAGGGCCAGCAGGGGCCGGCAGAGGTGACATGGGGCCAGGAGGGACCGCCGGGGCCGGCAGACGTGACACAGGGCCAGGAGGGATCGTCGGGGTCGGCAGAAGTAGCATGAGGCCAGGAGGGGCCTCCTGGGCCGGCAGAGGTGACACGGGGACAGGAGGGACCTCCGGGGCCGGCAGTGCTGCCTGGGGCCTAGGGGTGCCCAACGTGGCTGGTAGGGCTGAGCGAGGAGTGATCGCTGGGGCCGGCAGTGCTGATCTGGGGCTGGAAGCAGCCGCTGGGGCCGGCAGGGCTGACTTGGGCCCTGAAGTGACCGCCGCGGCTGGCAGGGCTGTCTTTGGCCCAGAAGTGACCGCTGGGGCCAGCTGCGCTGACCCGGGAGTGGCTGCTGGGGCTGGCAGGGCTGCCCCGGGTCCGGGAGAGCCCGACTGGGCTGGCAGCGCTGACACGGGGCTGGGACTGACCCCTGGGGCTGGCTGGGCTGGAGCTGCTGCTGGCGCTGGGCCGGGCCGTTCTGGTCCCAGTGGTTGGCTGGGAGCGGCCCCCCTTCTGGGGAGCACACCTGCATGGAAGAAAGAGCACGTGTCCACCTGGGCAGGTGTGCCTGCAGACCCCCCTCCAGCCCAGGCCCCTGCGACATGCTGCCCCCTCACCAGCAGCCCGATCCCCAAGGGAGGTGACAGTGGAACGTGACACCGAGAAGAACCCCTCTGTGACAGAAGGCGCAGGCCAGGGTCCCTGAAGAGGAGCGAGCAGCCCAGTGCCAGCCACACCCAACAGAGCCCGCGCTGGGTGGGGGTGAGGGGTGAAGCCTGTCCGCCTGCCCCCCAGCTGGCCACACGTGCCCGCCAGGACAGCCCCTCCCACAAGGGCCCGCCCGCAGCTGCAGGCCCCTGGACGGGGCTGCTCCTTGCACCTGCCCCCCCCCATCACCCCGCCCCTGCACACACTGCGCTGCACATCAGCGATGAGCCCAGTCCCCGCACACAACAGACACACTGGACACCCTGCGGTCGGCGGAGCCTCACAGACGCGATGGGGAGACGGGGCCAGCCTATCAGCGGGGGAGACACGTCACCCCACCCTCCCCTGGGTGCCAGGCCTGGTCTGTGGCCCGCCGGCAGGCCTCTGCCTCCGCTCAGCACCCGGGCTCACCGGGGCGGCCCGGCCGGCCCCTCCGCATGTGCCCCACGCCCACGCCCGGCAACCACAGAGCACATTGCCAGGAAGGCCCAGATGTCAACGGGCGGTGTCCAGGTGCGGGTGGGGCCCCAAGGGCACCAGGGGCAAGGGCACGGAGCCCACGGTTCCGGGGGGGTGGGGCCCAGCACGCACCTGCTTGGTGGGCTGCAGCGGGACCTTCTTTCCTCGGTCGCAGGGGGACTCCAGGGCTGGCTCGGGGCCGCCCACCTCCAGGGGCCGCCCATTCCCACTCGGCTCTGCAGACGGGCAGTGCTCTAGCTCACGGGGCTTCTTGACGAGGCGACGCTCCCATTTCTCCTTCCGCTCATGCGGCTTCAGGGCCATGTCCTTCTGCGAAGGAGGCAGGACACAGAGGTTAATGGCAGTGACGAATGGTTCCCTACATTATCCCCTAGTGACACAGCATGGGGCTCTTGGCATGTGACAGCCCCACCTGGAGGGTGGGCTCGAGTGGGCAGTCAGGCTGGGATGCCCAGGAGGAGCCTCCTGCTGGGGCTGCTGCATGGGTGGGAGAGGGAGGGGGAGGGACCAACAGGTGGGGCACAGGCAGGTCAGAAGGGTATGGGAGGGCCTGTCAGGATACAGCAGGAACCATGCAGCAAAGCTGACAGCTGCGCAGGCCTCGGTGGGGCTCGGTCCTTCCTGGGTTACCCCTTGGCTTCCTGGGCCGAGGGCCATCCCTGCAGTAGATGGCCACGGCAGTTGGCCCAGCTCCTGCTGTCCCTGTCCCCTGGTCCTGAGCCACCATGGGTTTACCCTCCCAGCTCCATGCAGCCGGCGTCCTGATACCTGTCCCAGGAAGAGGGCCTGCTCTTGGCCCGCTGTGCAGCCCTGCTCCCTAGAACAGGACCCGGACCCGGTGCCCACCTCACTCACAGCTGCACCTGTGCCCAGAGTGTGGCCTGGCACATGCCAAGTGTCTAACAAGCTCACAATGCACCAGTGACAACAACAGCAGTGGTCTCTCATGCACTGCCACACTCAGCTCCTATTGTGCAGGGTGGTCCTGGGCCTACCCTGCCTGCAGCCCCTGCAACGTGCCCAGAGCCCAGGAGAGCCTGCTGTGCACTGGTGGTAAGTAGGTGAGGTGTCCCCACTGGGCTGCTAAGAAGATGGAGAAAGGCCTGAATGAGGCTGCTGCCCCACACCAGGTGACACCCCCAGCTCCACAGGAAATGTCCCCAGGTGACACCCTCAGCTCCACAGGAAGTATCCCCAGGTGACACCCCCAGCTCCACGGGAAGTGTCCCCAAGTGACACCCTCAGCCCCACAGGAAGTATCCCTGCCTCAAAAAGTCCCCCCCACCTGCTTTCAGAGGCCCCCAAGTCTCAGAGTCAGTGAGGGGCACTGACAAGGCTGGGCTCCAGCTATGCTTCCAGGTGGACTTGGCATAATCATGCACAGCTGTAGGGTGACTGACCACCCCCTACGTGGCTGCACGTGGGGTCAGACTCCTCCTCTCCAAAGGTGGGACACTGTGCACTCCCAGGGTTTTCCCCAACGGCCCAAGAGGGGTGCAAACCCACGGTCACCCAGACCTGGGGAGGGGCACTCTTCAACCTCTCACAGGAAGCTTGCAGCACCCCTTGACCTCTGATCCCACACCGAGTGGTGGTGTGCACACCCTGCATGGGGAGGGCTCACCCTGCACCCTGACCCTTTCCCAGTGCCCACTGAGGGGCAGCACCAAGAGAGAGAGGGGTGGGCCAGGCAACGGGGCTCCTACAGGTCAGCAGCCCTCCTGTGCAGAAGCCTGTCTCCCCAGCCTGGAAGTCCAGTCCCCAGTGATGGCCAGCCCCGCCCATACCACATAGCTCCACGCACACCTGAGCAGTGGGTGGACTGGGCTCTGGGAGGGCAGACACGGTGCTCACCCTCTGGGCTGTGAGAGCTGCCTTTCTGCAGCAGCTCCTGCAGCCCAGCTCAGACACCAGCACCCCTGCACCTCTCGGAGCACCCCCACATCTCAGCCCGGAAGCATGGCCCTGGCTCCTGCAGACGGAGCCCCCGCTGACCCCACTTCTCCCCGGGAGGAGACCTGTTCCCAGAGCGGGCACAGGGCTTCCCAGGGCCACACGGTGGGGAGAGGGGCATGGATATGAACCAGGCCTCACTCCTTAACCGGCCTCCGCTGGCCAGGAGGGGCTAGAGAAAAGCACCCCGACTTCTTCCAGGAGACGCTCATGCAAAGCCAGGAGCCCCACTTTATGCAAGGGAGGGGTCCTGCGCGTTCCCCTCACAGCCCCCGCCCCTCGGACGGGCAGAGCCGAACACTGAGGGCGGACCACACAGCGTGTGGGAAGAGCGCTGGCTGAGGACTAGCACAGAGCCAAGAGAGAGAGGTGACAGGTCACCTCTGCAGGTCAGAGAGGTGACAGGGTGACGGCAAACCCCAAGGGTCCCTGGCTCTTAGGGGTGCGAATCTGGGGCCACGTCCTGCACTGGGCTGGAAGGCGTTTACAGGGAAGGCAGAAGCTGCTAAGTGCCCAAGGTGGTACGACATGTCAGGTTCAGGGTGACAGTGGGTGGGGGTAGAGGAGACGCATCGGCTGGAGGCTGATGGCCCTATAGGGCTGAGGCTCCATTGGTAGCTGGTCTGCACACCTCACTAGGGACCTGCCAACCCAGCAGGCTACCAGTGCCCCCAGGGACACAGTCTCGACTCAGTGTGGAACTGTGAGGTCACCTCCAAGGGCAAGAAAGCCAGAGGGGCCAGGCGTGGTGGCCAGACCGGGCAGGTGGGGCCATGCCCGACAGGCAAACCCAGGCCTGAAGGGTGGGGTCCCTGTCCCCTCTGGGTGCCTGTGGCCTCCCCGCCAGCCCTCCCTGCAGTGCAGGTCAGACGGATGCCCATGGCTGTTTCCAGTCCTGCTCTGCCACGCAGACTGGGCAAGTGACTGAAGGCCCATGCCTCGTTCCCTTCCTTATACAATGGACCAGCACAGTTCCCACTGCAGGGGCTGCTGGGAGAGTGAAGTAAGTCCCTGACCTTGACCCTGACTGCTGTCATTCCTAGTTCCACAAATTTGGCATCACTATAGATCACTCTAGCTCTAGTCTCTCACTCCTCTCTGACAATGGGGTGCGAGTAGCAGTCCCCCAAAGGGGCCACACATGTTCCTCGCACAGATGGATGCTCTGCTCCCGACACCAGAGGACCCTTGTCTGGGGCCCACAGGTGCCCGTGGCCAGGTGTGCACCCACCCCAACCCACTGCTCCAAGGAGGAAGCTGGGCCAAGTACCCACCTGAGCTGGGTGGCCTGTGGGGCACCAACACGGCCACCAGGCCGGCCTGGACTTCCTGCCAGGGGTGCCGCCCCACATATATGCACACAGCCCCCCACATAGGTGCACACATACCCACGTGTACATGCACAGGCACACCTCTCCCCACAGATAAGTGCCCCCACAATGTACACACGCACGCACCCCCCCCCCACGTGTTCACACCACACTGAGAGCACAGGCCGGGGCAGCCTATGCCCGCGGGCCACCAGGTCTGAACCAGCTGCTCCACCACGTGCACCTTAAACAAAGCCTAGGACACGCGTCCTGGTGGAGCCGAATGATGGTCAAGCTTGGGACTCGGTGAGACCGCTCTCGCGAACTGCTTGGGCCAAGCAGGGCACCAGGGCACTGTGCACATGGAACCGGGGCCAAACCCCAGCCGCCGGGTCCCTGAAGCACTCGGCTGCGTGGGCTTCAGATTCGGCCCCCGAGGGAGAAAGCACCCTGCTGCACTGGGGGACCGCCCAGCACCCCCAATGCTACCCTCTGGGACAGCCCAGTACCCCCACTGCTGCTGCCCTGGGGGACCGCCCAGCACCCCCACTGCTGCTGCCCTGGGGGACCGCCCAGCACCCC
>PVJL010017471.1:0-18131 GCA_004026885.1 Lyroderma lyra
TAAAAAAGGGCAGAAGACCTGACTGAACAGACACTTCACCAAAGAGATATACAAAAAGTAAATCAGCATGTACAAAGCTATTTAACATCATTAGCCACTAGGGAAATGAAAATTAAAACCATGATGAGATACCACTATAGTACTAGAATGACTAAAATTGCTGACAAAGCAAGTACTGGCAAATATGTGAAGCAATTGGAATTCTTATACATTGCTGGTGAAAATGAAAAATGATTCAATCATTCTGGAAAACAATTTGGCAGATTATTAAAAAGTTAAACATATGCTTACCACTTGACCCAGCATATTTACTCTAGAGAAATGAAAACATATTCACACAAAAACCTTTTATGAATGTTTAAAATAGCTCTATTCATAATTGCCAAAAACTGGAAATAATTCTATGTCTTTCAACCGAAGAATGTAGAAATAAGCTGTGGTACATCTATACTTTAGAATACTACTCAGCAATGAAAAGGAAAGAGCAACTGACAAACAAAACTTGGCTGACTCTCCAGGGAATCATACTGAGTGAAAAATAATCCAATCTCAAAAGGTCACATACTATATGATTCAATTTATATCACTTTCCTGAAATGAGAAAATTCTAAAAATAGAGAACACATAAGTAATTACTAGGAGTCTAGGAATGGGAATGGTGGGAAAGGAAGTGGATGTTGCTATAAAAGGGCAACATAAGGGAACCTTGTAGTGATAGAAGTGTATCAATGTCAATATGCTGGTTGTGACATTGTACTATAGTTTTGCAAGATGTTAACACTGGGGAAAACTGGGTAAAGAATACATGGGATCTCTCTATATTATTAGTTTTACAATTGCATGTAATCAATTATCTCAAAAGGAAGTTTAATTTTTTTAAAAGGTTACATATTGTATGATTCCATTTATATGATATTCTTGAAAAGATAAAACTATAGTGACACAGAACAGATCTGTGGTTGCCTGAGGTTACAGGTAGGGGAATATAGGACTATAAAGGGGTAGCATGAGACAGTTTTTTTTGTGTGATTATAAATTCTCTATCTTATAGATTAGTTACACCAATCTATACATGTATTAACATTTATTGAACTGGACAATAACAAAATCAATTTTACTGTACAGTAATATAAAAAATAAAAATATTTAAAATGTTAAAGGAAAAAGGAGGTGAGTTGTGGCTATCTGTAGGACTTTGTCTCTCGGCCAAATGAGAATAAAAATCCCAAAGGAGAAAATTACTTTAGGAAAATAATTTGAAAGACAAGCAGTTCTCTAAGATTTCATTCCCAAATTACATTTTAACATTAGGTCTGCAGCTCACTGAGGAATACTGTAAGAAATATCTGCAGGAAACCAGAAACTGCATTTATCACCAGGCTGTGGTTGAAGAAAATTCCACCATCCACAGGAAGACCCAGCAAAGAAATGCCTTGAAAGGCAATTTCTGGAAATTATTTCTTTCCTGAGGACTTGGTATGTTTTCTCCTGATGTGTAAGGTGAGCGAGGTTACTGGTCACATTTCCTTCTGCCTTGCCGAGGCTCAAAGAAAAATTTGCAACTCATAATTAGTATTTGTTACACCCTCAGCCTTTCCCATGTTTACATTCTAAGGTGGCCTTGTTGCTATTTCTCAATTTCCCTAATCCTAATGCTTATTTACAAATAATTTCCTATTTTATGTCAGATATTCCTACATAGCTCATGATATCCACGGTAAAACTGAGGAAGGAACAGATAACAGTCTTACCTGAAGTTTGGCCATTTCCTGCTCTTCTTGGAAAAAAGCAGATATATGTGAAGGCTGACCTAGAAATGTGGAGAAATGTAGCACACATGAAAGACTCTATCAGGCTTCCAGTGCCCAGAATTATCTCCCTAGAAATCCCCTCACACTAGGTAGGCATGAGGCTGCTCTCTGTAAGTTTGGGCAACCACGTGGTTTTTAACAACCACCTGTGTATTCTTGTGAAATGTGAAAATTCACACTCTTCCTCATGTGAAAATTTAATACAAAGTTATTTTTCTAGATATTCTTAAGAACTGACCCCAAAATGCTATTTTTCTTAATATCATAATGTACCAGTTTCTCTGTAAGCACCTTCATCTCTGCATTGACTTTAACAATGCCAAACTTAAACTATCCTATATGACCCATAATATGGGATTAATAAAGAAATACAAGAGATGAAATGCTACGTAGCTATTAAAAGTAATGTTGTATGGCACTGGCCACTTATCTGTGTACTTTTCTATTTTTATTGAGGTAACATTGTTTTCTTATGTAAGTTTCAGGTGTGCAACATTATAGTTTGACAACTGTATATACTACATCCTGCTCACCTACCTTTACTTTTCTGTACATGGACCTAAATTAAGTTTTTAAAATGTTATTGAATAAAATTTTAAGCTGAATCATAGTAAACTTCTAAGTAAAAATAAGTAGGTTATAAAACTGCAGGAACCTAATTTAAAACTGTATGTTAAAGATGCATATCCTTCATACACACTAAAAATGTCTAAGAATGGACATTTAATTGTAGGGGGGATAAAATGAACTCCTTTTGATTTTCTTTCCCTCTATTTTCTAATTAATCTAGAATTCAAATGTGTTACTCAACTGTTAAATGCCAAGAAAACTTAACTTTTAAAAATATTATCCCCATGTCGTTAAACCCGATTCCCGCAGATCCCTTAACACCAGGCCCTGCCCATCCCTCCCAAGCCCCGGGTTCTGAACAAGGCACTTAGGCAGGTGAGTCATCTCAGGTGTCTCTTCTATCTTCTCACCTCAATGAGGTCGGGTTGCCCAGTAGCCGGAAGGAAGCCTTCAGGTGCAGATTCACTTCAGCTGGAGCATTCACACCAGGCCCCTACCTCAGGGCTTGGGCAAGGGAAGAGGGGTAGAGGGAGAGACAGGGCACGCCTAAGGAGGGGTCTAAGGGGTGCTATGAACATAATGAAAATCACTGTGCTGGAAAAATGTGTAAAAGTCAACGTTTAATAAGCCCTATTCAACCCTGACTAGCCCCATAACTTTGCCCTCAATTGAGGTTACTGGTTACATTTCTCAAAAAACAAAAACAAAAACAAACCTCATCCACCGACCTGTCGGCCCCCTATTATCCCAGAACCTCCATCAAGGACCTCCCACAAACTCAATGGTCTCCCAGAACTCCCCACCACTCAGTCCATCAGCCCTACTACTCGCCACCGTCTCCTCTGTCTGTCTCTCTGTCTCTCTCACTCTCTCTCTCCCCTCGACCGCCTGTATCTAACAGGTTTTCTGCTTGCTGCAGAGGAGACCGTTATAAGAACTGGCCCTGAAAAGCGCTTCCGATTCAGGACCAACTCCGGCTCCGCAGTCCACAGGGTTGCAGGGGCCTGGTATGCGCACGCTCAGTAGGGGCTTAGAGCTTGAGTGCTCCAATAGTCAACACGCGTCCCCCCTCCCGCCGGCCTGAAGGGAGTGCGACAGGGCCGCGGCGCAGGCGCGGAGGTAAGATGGCCGCGCCAATGACGTCACTGCTTCGAGAGGATTTCCGCGCCCACCGCGTCCCCTCCCTTCGAGGGCGTACGCGTTCAGCAGGAGGTCATCAGTCCTAAGATTAACAAGACCAATTTGCTAATAGCGGGGAGGGTAAGTGCCCAATTAAGGAATGTTCTATCAAGCAAGAATTTGATGTCTTGAACTTGGAGGGCAGCATCGGGTTTGCCGGTGTAATTGAACAGGAAGATGGGATTCGAGGCAGAATTGCTTGACGTGCACAAGATCTAGGATGTAGGGAAAGGTCGCTAATTCCACCCAGTGGATATGGCTGGGAGTTGACAGTCAAGCGTTTTGAGGATGGTATGTAGACTAACACGAAGCCGAAGAATAAATAAATTGCAACCTAGGAGACACACACACACACACACACACACACACACACACACTCTGGAGGGATGGGGATGTGCTAAGTAGTGGCTTCCTCTGTTGGGCAGGGACGAACTCCCTTCATTGGAGGTGACAGTTATACAGACCAAAAGGAGCTAACTACAACAATATCTGAAGCAAAGAGCTTTCTGGTGGAGGGCACGGATGTTGCAAAGACCCTGAAGTAGGACCTAATTTGGCATGTTGGAGGTACAGCAACAGTGTCATTCTGCTGGGAGTGTAGAAGGTGTGGGTAAAGGGGAGGTAACTGGGGGCTAGCTGCTGTAGGGCTTCCTCTGCCAGGAACAGAGCTCATGTTTTATGTTTCATTTTGGATATGGGATCTGATTTTTAAAAGAACAGTCTGAAGTGATCTAGCATTATATACGAGGGCTGTCAGGAAAAAATCCACCCATAAATGCCTCTATTTTCCTTGTTTATTGCCTGTCTTACACTACTGGAACATAAGCTCCACAGGAATTTGCTTAAAGACCACTTATAAAGCAGGTAGTTTTCTAGACATGAGGAATATAGCAGGGAAGGAAACAGAACCAAAACCAAATGACAACAATAACAACAACAAAATCAAACAAATGAACATGATAGAGACAGTCTGGTTTTAAAACCCTACATACCAGCTCTGTAACCTAGGGCAGAACTCAACTTCTCTGTGCTAAGTTTCTTCATCTATAAAACTGGGGTAATAACCTACCTCATTAGGGTTGTGCCTACCTCATCAGTGTTGTGACAAATGAGTTGATAATTATAAAGGATTTCAAACAATGCCCGACGTGTAGCAAGTGCTATGTAAATGATGATGATGATTTAAATAAAATTAGACTGTGTATGTATAAAACATTTTTTTAAGGAGAAAAAAATTAAAAGATGACCTGCAGGCTTCTTTGTTGAGACCAGACTGCAGAAGGCAAGGACAAAAACAGGAAAACCAAGGCTCTTGCCAACAGGTCCAGCAAGTGATAATGGGGGCTCAGACCTAGCTCAGTATCTCTTGTGTGCCAGGCACTTTGTGAAGCAAAACTTCCAGAAGGTATCTGAGGGTCTTCATTCTGGAACCATTGCAATAGTCAAGGAATGTTTTTACCAGAAATATACATGGGGCTTCCTAGCAGACAGCGCAAAGAGAAAAAGCAGGGGAGTAACTCAGATCTCTTGTTCCCTGAAGGATCAGCACCTCCTTGGTACAAAACTTATCAGCCCACTGAATGCATTAGGAAGTGGAAAATATTATAGGTGGGGCTGGACCTTTAGGGTCCATCGCAGTCTGGCCTCTTCCAGCCTACAAACATCATTTCCCCACTACTTTGTGTACACACACACACACAGAGTACACACACCCCTATATGGACAGTATGTTGGGGTGCAGTGATTGCCAGCTCCAAATATGTTCCTGAGCTAGTGATACAGCCTCTCAGAAAGTGTCCCAGGGTTCACAGTGCACATCCACAGCTATGTGAGGCCAGCTTTTCTGTTACAGAGCTCAAACCTCCACCCTCTGTCCTGGGTGTCCTCGATCACCAGTCCCTACATGTGAGACCTCCTCATACGATGGCTTAAGCAGCAAATAACTAGGCAAAGTGGCGTGGAAAGCTGACAGGTATCTGGTCCCACCACAGAGTCTGCACATGTGACACTCCTACTCAAAGGCCCCCCACCTCACTGATGAGTCATCATTACAATTGCTCTTAAGGTACATTTCATCGAAACTATGAAAGTATTGCCAATGGTTAGCAGTCATTTTGAATCACGAGGTACTACATGAGTTTAGCAGAGCAATAGCACAGAAGGAGCCAGTTTTCTAGTGACCTTGGAGCTGCCATACTTGCCCTGAACTACCTGCCCCTAAAAGAGGAATTCCCTTCCATTCTCTTGAAGCCACTGGTATTTGTGGTAGTGTTGGTATGTGCAGCCAAACCTAATCCTGAATGCTACATCAGACTTTTTTGTCTTGGCTGATGTGTTAGTAAATGGGAGACACATGGTACTAGGGAGGGGATGAATAATGGTTAATGAAGGACAAATTGGGAATGAATTTTAAGAGACAAAGGGCTATGGAATGGAGGTAAATGAGCAGTAGAGTGGAGTGAATGTAAGTAGTGTGGGGCAGAATGAGGGAGTAACTATGCCTTAGGTTTTACCTTAATTTGAAATGGATGAGATCGAGTAAATGATAGGAAAATGAGATACAGTCTAAGTGACAAAGAGTGAAAGTGGGAGCAGACTGGGAGTGAATGGGGTAATGAAAGGTGGTAAATGTTAATAGAGTTGATAATGCAATAGAAGTGATATGAGTACTAAAGATTACAGTGTGAATGAATGATGATTTTATGAGGCACAATATGAGTAAAGAGGTGGATTTGGGGGGAAGGTAGAAGTCGAGGTAATATAGAGGATATAGGGAAGAATGGGGTGCACAATAAGAGGGAGTAAAGATGAATATGTGGTAGAATTTGAATACATGAATCAGGTTGAGCTTGAGTGGGAATACTATGAGGGAGAAGGAGAGTGATGAGAGTTGAATGAGGGGCAGACTGGGATTAGATAGGGGTAATGCAGGACAGTGTTCCAGGGATGTACAGGGATCCCAGTGTAAATCAGCCCAGGTGAATGAGCTTAATTGTGTGCATGAATGGAGGTAATGTTGCGCAGGGTAAGAGGGATGGAAGTAAAGGACAGAGGAAGGTGAGTAGTTGGGTATTGTGAGGCAAAGGGAGAGAGGATGAAGGTCAAGGTGAGTAAGGAGGGGAAAATGGGACACAATGTGAACAAGAAGTGGTGAATTTGAGGCAGAGTATTACTGAATGGGGGCACTGTGGAATAGAGTGAGAGCAATTAGACATGAATCAGGAGCAGAATGAGAGTGATAAGTGAACATGGGGTTACTTGAGAGTGAATTTAAATGAATGAGATGAGAGGCAAAGTGAGAGCAAATAGAGACAATGAAGAGAAAAATTGAGAAAGAATGGAGGTGACCAAGCATAAGCAAGTAGAGTATATCTAGGTAACTTGAACTAGTGGGAATAATACAAGACACATGTCCAGAAAATGGAGGTAAGATGGGCGCATCATAAGAGAGAATAGAGGTGAAGAAGGAGCAGGAGAGAATAAGGGAGAGAATGAGATCCAGAGTTAATGAACAAAGTGAAGGATGGCCATGAGAGACTGAATGGGAGTCATCTGATGCAGTGTTGGGAAGTAGAGGTGAAAGTAGGAAATGAGTCTAAATGAGAATGAATGGAGGTGAAGAAGGAATGTGATGTGAAAGACTTTGGGTTAGGGAATTGCAGTAATATGAGGCCTGGTGTGAATGAATATGAGTGGATGAGAGGCAGTGTTAGTGAATAGGGAATAAAAGGTAGAATGAGAACAGAGGTGAAAAAGCAATAGAGTGTATATATGAAGGCTGTCTGGAAAAAATCCAGCCATAAATGCTTCTGGTTTTCATATTATATATCTGGATACTTTCTGGACAGCCCTTATATATGTAATATATAACATACAATACCTAATAAGGGACAGAGTATGATTTAATGGGGGTAACATGAGTCAGATTCCAATAAATTGGGCTGGAACAGGGCATAATAAATGAAGAGAGGTGAAGGAGGTGCTGAGAATTGGTAAATGGAGGTAATGTGGGGCAAGAGGGTCGTCATATTTTGCAAAGCACGAGGAATCTGAGGTGGCAGTAGTCACAGTGTAGTGAACAGAGCTGACTACTCAGCAGAGTGAGGGGAATGGAGGTGATGAGAAGCAGAGTGAGTGGAAATTGAGGTAACCAAATGCTAGAGCATGGTTAACATGAGTAGAGTAGGATAGTGTTACAAAATATAGGGGAATATGGGCCAAGTATGAGTCCTGTCTGTTCTTTGTGTGTTCCCAGACCCCTTCTCTCTCTGCATCTCTTTCTAACATCTCGGTTTCTCCCTGTTTTTGTCTCTTTCCATCTCTGTGTATATGTCAATATCTTTCCATTTTTCCTGTGTGTGTGTCTCTAACAGAGCTGGCCCTGAGGAATATGCTGAGGTGCCCAGCCCTCCAGCTTCTGTGTTCCAGAATCTATGTCTTAGATCTTTGCTCATAGAGCCCCAGAGTTCCAGAATGCCCTAGTTCTGAACAGTGCATGGTATGTCTGGATCAAGGAGTCAGCCAAGAGGGCTTGTGGGTGTCATAATGCAAGCCTGGGGCACAGTGGTGGTGATCCTGATCATGCTGATGGTTGTCACTGTGGATACCAAGATCTATGAACGCTGTGACCTGGCAATGAAGCTGGAGAAGGCAGGCCTCAATGGCTTCCTGGGCTACGGCATTGGAGATTGTGAGACTCCAGTTACCCCTGTCCCAATCAATTTCGAGCTGCCCACCACACTCAGACCCAGACCCCTCCACCTTGTCATTTATCACCTCCCCAGACCAGGATATGATCCTCTTGGTCATCCCCTGACTGACTATGAATCATGATTTAACTAACCTAATGTCATCACCATCATTGCCTTCACAACCATTGCCTTCCTCTCTACCATCAACCCCATCACTACCATTAATGTCATCATTGCTGTTATTACTATGAATACCATCACCACTGCCATCAGACATCTCACCAAAATCACCAACATCAACACCACCACCAAATCAAGATCATCACTCCCACAACTGAGATGATAACTATCCCTGTTCCCACCCTGCTCCTATTACCCTCCACTATTTCCAGGACCCATGCCTACCTGCTATCTCTCCCCTCCCTGTCCCAGGGCTGTGCATGGCACACTATGAGAGTGGCTTTGACACCTCCTTCGTGAACTACAATCCTGACGGCAGCAGTGAATATGGCATTTTCCAGCTGAACTCCGCCTGGTGGTGTGACAATGGTGTTACACCCACCCAGAACCTCTGTCACATGGAGTGTCGTGGTGAGGCAGCAATGGGGTTACCCTGAAGCCCTGCCTGGCCCCAATCTGCCACCCACAGAGGGCAAGGTTGTCTAAGCCATAATCTCCAGTAATAAGCAGAAAAATGATAAGGAAAGGAGGATACACCACCTTGTATTCTCACCCAGATTGCACTGAAATGTTGTCTAGGTCAGGAGGACTCAGAGCTCCCAAAACCTCACCCAGAATGGAGGCTGCAATCTTCAGGGAACAGAAAACTTAGCTCCAGGTGGAATGGAGGAGGAGATTGTTCTAATTTGGGGTTGAGGTTGTTCAGGCCTTGAGGAAAGAAGCAGATATCTAGCTGTAGGAACAGAAACAAGGTACCTCTGTGAAGAAGAGAGAGAACTTTTCCAGACAAGAGTGTTGAGGAAAAAATTGAATAGCAGTAGAAGTTGTTTAGGGTTGGCCAAAATGGTGTTTGAGGTTGCCCAAAACAGGCCAAAATAGAGACTGAGGTTATTTGGGACCAGCCCAAATGGAATTTAAGGTTGTTCAAGTCCTGACACAGTAATAGAAGAGGTTACCAAGAATTGGCCAGCTCGGAGTTCCCTGATAGTGTAATGGCTTAAGGCTTTGGCGCTGGCACTGTCAGTGCTGCGGCCTGGGTTCGATTCCCAGTCAGGGAGCTGCCCACATACCAAAAAAAAAAAAAAAAAAAAAAAAGAATTGGCCAGCTTGAAGGTTGAAGTTGCCTAGGACTGGCCAAGATAGAGGTTGAGGTTGTCTAGGACAGTGTAACATAAATATTAAGGTTTTTCAGTACTACCTAAAATGAAAGTTAAGGGTATTCCTTTTGAGCCAACATGGAACTTCAGAATTAGCTCAAATAAAAGTTGAGGACCAGTCAACATGGAGGTTGAAATTACTTATAACCCGTCAAAATGGCAATCAACAATTGAGGTTGTCCAGGAAAGGTCAACATGGTGGTTGAGATCATTAGTCAGGATAACACTTAAGCCAATCCTGGTCCAGCCACCATGATAATTGAGAACATCTAGGACAAGGTACCATGGTGGTTGAGGTTGAACAGGACTAACCAACATGGAGATTGAGGTCATTTATATCATAACCAGTCAAAATGGGAGTTGAGGGTATCCTGGACCTGATAACATGATGTTAAAAGTCCCAGGATTGACCAACTTTTCAGTTGAGTATTTTCCCAACCACCAACATGGTGATTGAGGTGATGTCAGACAAACCACATAAAATGACAGTGGCAGTCATCCAGAACTGGCCAACATGTAATTTAAGGTCATCTAGGACCAGACAATAAGGTGGTTGAGGTTATTCATAACTAGCCAACATGACAGTCAGGGTAATCCAGGATCAGTCAACATGAGTTAAAGTTGTACAGAAGTAGCCAACATGGCAGCTGATGTAACCAGCTGACAAGTAAATCAAGGTCATCAGAATCAACTAGTGTAGTTGATGTTATTCATGCCTCAAGGAACCCAGAATCCCTGTGCCCTCCCTGTCCCCAATGCAACATATCACTATTTCCCTCTCTTCCACACAGACCTTCTCAGTCGCCATATTCTGGATGACATCATGTGTGCCAAGCAGGTGGTATCCTCACAGAATGGTATGAAATCCTGGTAAGTTCATGGGAATGGCTTGGACCCTGTGCAGCCAGGATAGTGGCACTGTCCACTTCATCCTCCCTCTCTCACTCCCTCCCTCCATTTCCCAGGAATTCTTGGACTCAGTACTGTAATGGACATGATTTATCTGCATGGCTCAAGGGGTGTAATATGCATGCAAAGTCTGACACAAAGAGGATGACTTCATGACTCATTCCCAGAGAGAGATTTTGTTTTTCTTTCTTTTGTGGATTTAATAAAGGATGATATCTGTAAACAATGCAGGAGACCTCTGATGCCTGACACTCTTCATTTCTCCAATGCCTGGAGGTATTCCATTCAGTCACTTCCTCCATATATTCAAAGCTGTAATCAGGGGACACACTATCACTAGGGATAGTAGAGGGTATGGAGGATAGTGTAGTGATTAAGAGCATATGTTCTCTTCAGTTCAAATAACTATCTCTACCACTTACTAGCTATGTTGCCTTGTGGGAGGCACTTAATATCTCCATGTCTCAGTTCCTCATCTGTAAAATGAGGATGGTAATGATAGTAACTATCTCATGGGTTCATTGGGAGAATTAAATGAATTAATATTTGTAAAACACATAAAGTGCTTGGTGTACAAGGCAGTTATAAGTCTGGAGATAGAAGGGTGGAACTGGAAGCCATTAAAATTGGCTTCCCTTAAAAAGTATCACACTCAGTTGTCACTACAGGGCCTTTAATTAAGGGAGATAAAGTCTCGTCAGGAAGCTTTATGGTAATTAAAAGTTTAAAGTACTTACATTCTCCCATACCCTCCCACCTATTACTGTTCTAACTCTCAGCCCCCCACTCCCTCTTTCATTATCAGTATCCTAAATTTCAAATGACACTGGGAACTTAGGCCAGGGATTCAATGGATGCACAAGGTAATAATTTATTTTTACAGAATGACTGAGTTACAGCCTGTATCTTGAGCAGATAATTTAGGAATTTGAACTTGCCACTCTTTTTCTTTGTGCCACCAGCCCCATTGGAAGCAACCACCCCATAATGAAGCAGTCCCTCATGTCCTTTGTACTCTCAGGTTGGGGTGGATATTTAACTACCCAAAGGTTTGTTTTCAATGTTTTCTTAATCCAAGGCAAGCACACATGGTCACTAAAGCAGCTATCTGCCACTGCATGACAAGAATGCCCAGGCAATATTCCATTGTATATATGTACCACCTATTCTTTGTCCTTTCATCCATCAATGGACACCCAGACTGCCTCCACATCTTGGCTATTGTAAATAGTGTTGCAATGAACATATAGATGCACTTGTCCCCTCAAAGTAGTGTTTTGGGTTTGTTTGGATAAATACCCAGAAGTTGGATTACTGGACCCTTCTTTGTCTTTTGTTGTTGCTTTTGTTTTAGTCTATTTTGTCTGATATAAATATTGCTACTACAGGTTTTTGTTTGTTTCCATTTCCATTAAATATCTTTTTCATCCCTTTACTTTCAGTCTGTGTGCATCTTTGGATTTAAAGTGAATCTGTTGTAGGCAGCATATGTAAGGGTTTTGTTTTCTTATCCCTTTAGCCACCCTATCTTTTGATTGGAGCATTTAACTCATTTATATTTAAAGTAATTGTTTGTAGATACATAGCTATTGCCATTTTATTATTCATATTTTTAACCTTTATTTTCCATCTTAAAGGAGTCCCTCTAAGAGTTCTAGTAATACTGGTTTGGTGGGATGGACTCCTTTAGCTTTTTCTTGTCTAGGAAGCTTTTATCTGTCCTTAGATTTTAAATAATAGCTTTGCTGGGTAGAATAATCTTGGTTTTAGGTCCTCGTTTTTCATCACTTTGATTATTTTGTGCCAATCTCTTCTGGCCTGCAAAGTTTCTGTTAAGAAATCAGCTGACAGTTTTATGAGAGATCCCTTGTAGGTAACTAACTGTTTTTCTCTTACTGGTTTTAGATTTAGATTTAAAGATAAAGATTCTGAAATAAGCCAGACAGAAAAAACAAAGAACTGTATGACTTCACTCATATGTGGAATATAAAACTGAAAGCAAAGAAAAAAGAAATGAACAAACAAATAATCCATGGACACAATCAATAGTTTAATGTTTATTTGGGGACAAGTGGGTTAGGGAGGGGAGAAGGGGGAGGGGTGGGAGAGGAGCGGGGAAGCTAAATATAAGGTGATGGGAAGAGAAGTCACATTAGGTGGTGAACTTATTATACATCAAGTTGACAATGCACTGTAGAATTGTATGCCTGAAACCTGTGTAGTCCTTGCTAACAGATGTCACCCCAATAAGTCTTAACAATAAAAATGAATTAAAAAAATAAATAAAAATAATGATTCTTTGTCTTTAACCTTTCATATTTTAATTCTGATGTGTCTTGGTGTGGGCCTCTTTGGATTCATCTTCTTTGGGACTCTCTGTGCTTTCTGGGCTTGTATATCTATTTCCTTTGCCAGGTTAGGGAAGTTTTCAGTCAATATTTTTTCAAAAAGGTTTTCAATTCCTTGCTTTTCCTCTTCTCCTTCTGTTACCCCTATGATGTGAATGTTGGTACACTTGATGTTGTCCCAGAGGCCCCTAAACTATCCTCATTTTTTAAAATTCTTTTTTCTTTTTGCTGTTCTGATTGGGTGTTTTTTGTATCCTTATCTTCTAAATCACTGGTTATATCCTCTGCTTCATCTAATCTACTGTTGATCCCTCTAATGCATTTTTCATTTCTGACTGGTTCTTTTTTGTTTTCTATTTCCATTTTTATGTTTCCTATCTCTTTGTCGAAGTTCTTTCTGAGTGCACTGAGCCTCCTTATGAACCAGTGTTTAGAACTCTGTGTCTGATAGATGGCTTGTGTCCATTTTGTTTAGTTGTTTTTCTGGGGCTATATTCTTTTCTTTTATTTGTGTTTCTTTGTCTCCCTATTTGGGATTCCTCCCTGTGTTGATTTCAATGTATTAGGTAGAGCTGCTATGTCTCCTGGTCTTAGTGGAGTGGCCTTATGTATGTAGTAGGTGTTCTGTGGGACCCAATAGTGTAGTCTCCCTGGTCACTAGAGCCAGATGCTCCAGGTGTATTCCTTGTGTGTGGACTGTGTGGACTCTCCTATTGTAGTTGAGCCTTGATTTCTGCTTGCACATTAATGGGACAGATTGACCCTTGGGCTGATTGGTAGTGAGGACTGGCCATGACTACAGTGGAGGAGCTGGGATGCAAGGGCAGATCCTACAGAGCAGGGTTCACTTTAGCAGGACCCTGGTGCCTGCCCAGTCTGCCCTTTGAGTATGTCATCCTTGGAGGTGGCCAGCTGATGCTCCAGCTTTGTCTGAAGCTGGCCTCCAAGCATGCCAGCTCTGGGCCTCCTGGGAAGACACCCACTGCAAGTCAAGGTCAGCCACAGTCTGTGCTCTACTTGGGATCACCTGGAATGAGCCACAGAGCAATTTGGAGATGACTGCTGCCCATGCTGAACTTAGAGGTGCCTTGAGAGGCCAGTCTGCAAACCGAGGCTAGCTGTCACTAGTGCCAGGCTTAGGGCTGCTCAGTCAGTGGTACACACCAAAGCCAGATGCTACTTGTTTGGGTTTTGTGAACCTTTGACAGTTTTTAGGAAAGTCCCTAGCATGAGTAAAGATAGACCATTTTTAGGAAAAATCCACTGGAAGTGGCTTGATTGTGCCCAAAAGCTGGGTAGGGTAAGGTCTGCAATAGGAAAACTAGAAAAAGATTTTAACAAACACTTTACAAAGGATGATGTCCAAATGGCCAATAAACATATGAAAAGGTGCTCAACATCATTAGTCACCAGGGAAATAAAAATTTAAAACACAATGAGATGCCACGCTATACCAACAGAATGCTTAAAATTAAGACCAAAAACCCAAATGTTGGCAAAGATATGGAGAAACTGGGACTCTGTGTTGCTGGTGAGAGTAAACTGGTACAGACACTTTGAAAAACATTTTAGCTGAATCTACTAATGCTGAGCACACCCCTAACCTAGAACCTAGCAATCTCACTCCTAAGTGTGTATATATACTGGGGTGCCAAAAATATGTGTACACATTTAAAGAGATATTATCTATGTGTTACTTTTTGAAATTAAATTGAATTACGGTAGCATTTTATAGTTGATATTCACTCAAAATATGGTATTAATCAATGAATGCTAGCATCACCATGCAACAGGCAGGACAATAGAAAAAATGGTGGAAACACAATTGTCATTTAAGGAGTGCAAGACCATTTTGAAGTGGTATGTGAAATCTGAAAACATTGATGAGTTTCCCCCACATTCGCCTGACTTAACTAACACCCTTTGATTTCTACCTATGGGGACCTTAAAGGTTGTGGTATACCATAGAAAACCGGCTACACTAGCAGCAGTTTGGGAAGAAATTGAAATGGCATGTGTAGTGATACAAGTGGGCACCATAGTCATCGTTAATCAAGCAGTAGTTTGCCGTAATCAGAAGTGTCTGGATGCTGATGTTAACTACTTTGAGGACCTCTTGTAATTGCAGAAGTCAAATGTGACTTCTATTCATCTTTTCTTGTTGGTATATAGCATATTACAATTTTAATACACTTTTTTCCTTTCTTAAAAAGTGTGTACATATTTTTGGCACCCTCTGTATATATAATACATATAATACGTGTATATATATATATATATATGAATGTATAAGAAATATTCCCACTAGCAATGTACAAATATCCCATTTTCCCAAATCCTCTCCAACACTGGATGATGTTCTTTTTCATTTTTTATCACTCTTATGGCTGAATAATAATCTATAGTTTTTCTGTTTTACTCTTTCCACCTATTATTGAGGTTGAGAATCTTTTCCAGTTAATTGGGCATTTAGATTCCTTTTGTACATTTTCTTTTCCTTTATCCATTCTTCCTCTCGCCTCTGGATTTTACATCATGAACTTTTCTGAACTTCCTCATTGAACATCACTGATGTCATATCTATTCCTATATATATTAAGATCAATTTCTGAACATTTTCTTATATTTTACTAGCCTATTTATCCGTTTTAATTGCAGTAGTTTTTATTCTTAGTTTTAGCATCTGCTAGTCCAAGTACCTTCTCAGCGTTCCTTTACATCAGTGGCCCCCATCCTTTTTGGCACCAGGGACTGGTTTCATGGAGGACAATTTTCCACAGATCAGGGGTGGAGATGGTTTGGGGATGATTCAAGAGCATTATATTTATTGTGCACTTTATTTCTATTATTATTACATTGTAATATATAATGAAATAATTATACAACTCACCATAGAATCAGTGGAACCCTGAGTTTGGGTTTGGTATGTCTGTGAACAATTGACTTATTATGGTTTCTGTTCAGTCAAACCTCTCTGAGAATGTTAATATGTATTTGCAGCCGATCCCCAGCACTAGCATCACCGCCTCAGCTCCACCTCAGATCATCAGGCATTAGATTCTCACAAGGAGCATGCAACGTAGATCCCTCGCACACACAGTTCAATATAGGGTCCTCGCTCCGTTGAGAATCTAATACTGCTGCTGATCTCAAAAAGGGCGGAGCTCAGGTGGTAATGTGAGTCATGGGGAGCAGCTGTAAATCCAAATAAAGCTTGCTTTGCTGGCCTGCTGCTCACCTGCTGTGCGGCCTGGTTCCTACTAGGCCATGGACCAGTACCAGTCTGTGTTTGGGGGTTGGAGACCCCTGCTTTACATAATCTTCTTGGCTATTTACACTTCCATATACAGTTTGAAATTGTTTTACCAAGTTGAAAAAGAATTGGAATTCTGCTTGACACTTCATTACTTCAGTAGGGTTAACACTGAAGCAGTGATATTTTTATTTTACTGTATTCCTATTCAGGGATATGGTCTGTCTCTTCATGTACTTGCATTTTCTATTATATTATAGAATAATAACTATTAGTTTCATTATTTTGAGTCCAGCACTGTTCTTGTGCTCATTTTTAGGTATTCTGTTTGTTGTCCTCATTGGAAATAGGATATTTTTTCCCTTTCCAAGTGTTTCAGTCTGCTGTATTTGTTTTCTTGTACCCTACCACCTTATCAAAATTTCCTATGGTAGTTTTCTGAGTATACAATGATATCACCTGCAAATAAAAGTGATTTTTCTCTCCCTTCTCAGTATTTAACCAGTTTATTTCAACTTTATATTTAATTGCATTAGCTAGAGCTTTCAAAACACTATTGTGAAGGGAATACCTCATGATGTTACTAGTGTTAATGGAAACGTCTTTAACATTTTACCTTTTAGTATTATGCTTCCTGGTGATTTCCAGACTATGATCTTGGCTGAATTTTCATAGTTTCATCCTAGCCTTGTTTTAGTTTGAGAATTAATGCTGAATTGTGTCAAATGCCTTTTTTTCTATCCATTCATACAATTGTGTTAATTTCTCCATAATTTTTTGATGTAATGCATAAATTGATAAATGTACTAACATTAACCAACTTTGTGTTATTGGAAAACCCAATTTGGTCTGGGGGTAAATTTTTCTTTTGATACTTGCTGAATTCAAATTGCTAATATTTTATTTAAGATCTTTGCATCTTTGCATTTTAAGACAGAGATTGGCAAAATTTTTCTGTAAAGAGCCAAATAGTAAATATTTTAGGCTTTGCCAGTCCTGCAGTCTCTGTCACAACTACTCAACTCTGCTACTATAGCAAAATCAGCCACAAACAAGTGAATCAAAGGACATGGTTGTTTTCCAATAAAATTTTATTTACACAAACAGGCTATGGCCCTGCAGCCTGTAGTTTGCCAAACCCTGGTCTCGAATGTTTTTAAAGTGTAGAAATACTCTGCTTTTTAAAAGTTGGATTGTACTCCACATTAAGTGAATTTCATTGTGGTAGCTTTTTTTTTTTTTTTTTTTAGGTATTTCAATTTTATTGTGAAATCATTATAGATTCATGGGACATTGCAAAAATATTAGTACAGAGAGCTAGTGTCTTTTTAATAATAAACATCACAAACTTTATGACTTCTCTTCCCTGGTCACTGAGTTTCTTTTGTGTGTGTGTGTGTGTTAATTTCTATTTTATTGTGGAAGCACATATTTTGCCTCCGTATTTAAATGTTGCTATGGAATTGCACATACTATTCTACTAGAAGTAATAATTAGTGGAATATCTCCTCTACTGGTAATATCTCTTTATTCTGAATATTATACATTTTTCTATTTCCTTTATCATTCATGTAACTGGTCATTTCAGAGAATCAGCTCTTCATTTTATTTATATCCTCAATATACATATAATTCACACACATTATATTACATTTAAGTATTATTTTTATTAACTATTACTTCCTGGGGATTTTATGAGCATATTTTTGTTTCTTTCTATTGTTTAGATTGAGTACTCAGCTTATTTATTTTAAGGTTTTCTCTTGTTTTAATAATGAAATCATATAGGGCTGTAAATTTTCTTATAAATATAGCTTTTGCTGTGTCCAGTAATTTCTGGTGTGAAGCATATAACTTCAGTGTTGTTGGTGTACTTTGAGCCTAGTTTTTATTTATTTATCTATTTAATTTTTATTGTGGTAAAAAACACATAACAGAGTGTTTACCATCTTAACCATTTCTAAGTCTACAGTTCAGTAATGTTGAGTATATTCACATTGTTCTGTAACTAATCTCCAGAACGTTTTCATCTT
>PVJL010017472.1:0-18126 GCA_004026885.1 Lyroderma lyra
GCTGAGTTTATGATTAGTGCTATGGATAGGGTTCTTGTTATGTTTCCATTTAAAGTTTGGGTTGAGGTTTTGATTAAATTTAAGGTTACTGTTAAGATTAGGCTTACCATTGTTTTATGGTTTACTTTGAAATTGGGATTAGGTTTAGTGTTCTTTGTAGGTTATATGCTGGGGTTATGCTTGGTGCACGATGTAGTGAAGGGGTAAGATGAGGGTTAGAGTGAGGTGCGAAGTTCGATTTTGGGTTAAAATTTCTTTTAAGTTTCAGGTTTATGTTTAGGTTTAGGACTCCCATTAAGCTTAGGTTTAGGGTAAGTGTAAACCTTTCATTTAGGATTGTGATTAGAGATCAGGTTAGTTGTGAGGTTAAGTTTACGATCAGGAGATGTTTAGGGTGAAGGCCAAGATGATGTTGATGCCCAGGGTTAGGTTTAGGGTTACGCTTAGGGTATTTGGTTATGTTCATGGTTCATGTTCCAAGTAGATTTTGTTTTAGGTTTCGGGTTAGGGTTTTCTTTGACTACAGGGTAAGTGTGTAACATGGGATTGAGTTCATGGTTAATGTTAGAGAATAGGCCAGGTGAAGGGTTAGACTTAGGGCTAGAGGTAAGGTTAAGATTCCATTATGAGTTTCTTTGAAACTTAGTGTAAGTTTTGTGTTTAGGGTTCTCTCATGACTAAGTTTAGTGTTACGTTCGTCATTAAGTTAGGTATTTTGTTTGGGATAGTTTTAATTCTTATTCCTTTTTTTCTAAATTTTTGCGACCATATTGGCATTTGAGATCATCAAAAGTGGTTTTCAACTTTCCATTTACCTAGAAGCAGTAATGGGGCCTGAACGCACATAGTCTATTCAAATGCTCATCATAGATCTCACTACTCAGTCTTCTCTCAGGTTTTCAAGAATAACTTCTCAACTCTCAAATCTCTTTACAGTTATCAGATCAGGATTGAGAGGATGACTTCCCATCAAGATACCAAACACAAATGCCAGCACTTTCTTCCTTCCTCCCCGACCACAAAGGACAATCACCTATTAAATGCATAATAATGCGCATGAATCTCTTTTTCCCATTATCTCAAATTTCCATTCTGTATTTTAGTTATGTAAGAGTATTTTTGAAATATTTAATATAATTCTGAGTAGAATACAAATCATCAATAAAAAAAAATACCAGAGGATTCTATTTTAAATATTTTAGAAGGCATGCACGCACAATCACTCTAGTATTTTGAACAGTCAATTGTAGATCATAATCAAAGTGCATTGTGTGCTTGTTGTCCCCACCCCCTGCCGCCTCACTTCTTCACTTAGGAAAACAGTTCAGTGGTGTGAGTACAGTTAAAGGAGGGGATGCCACTGCTAAATATACGCTCACCTATCTCAGAGAACATACAGAGAGACAGTAAGTTGAGTTCAGGTTATACACTCCTAAAATTCCTTTGCAAGGGAACGGCTGCCTGTTCATCATGTATTATGGTCCCAGCCACTCAACCACTAAGTATAGGTTAAA
Source organism: Lyroderma lyra (assembly GCA_004026885.1). NCBI lineage: Eukaryota > Metazoa > Chordata > Mammalia > Chiroptera > Megadermatidae > Lyroderma > Lyroderma lyra. The sequence goes on from PVJL010017472.1 coordinate 1,515, forward strand.
AAAGAGAAAAGTACGTACGTAATTGACCAGAACAAACCACCCTTTTACTCTGATTTATCTGGGATCAAGCAATGCCTTGAAATAGGTATGAAGTGATTCATCAAAATTATCCATTTGAAATCCTCAGTACCCTGGTGAGAGCAGAGGCTTGGAGAGGCGGTTTGGCGACAACAGGAGCGCACTTGGGCCACCGGATCCCAGGCTGATGCAGGCAGACTGCACTTTCAGGGCGCATCCACCCTCCTTGATGGAAAGAGTAAGGCACCAGTAACCTATAATCAGAACATTGGCTGACCGCGACGTCACAGTTGCAGGGCCAGTCAATTGCGAGCCCGAGGTTATATCAAGGGCTATGATGTCTTGAGACCCCACCTCTAATCAGGAGACAATAGAACTGTCATGATTGTGAGATCCATAATGCGATGCAGTGGGGAGCTGTGACCCTGGGAGAGGTTTAGAAGTAAGTTTAGGACTTGTGTTAAGGATGAGATTCTTCACAGCTTCAGCTTTGGTGTTAGCCTTAGAGTTAGCTTTGAGGTTAGAGGTTTGGTTAAAATTGTGGTTAGTGTTCGGGTATGAAAAGTTGGGGGTGAGAGGTATGTATACTATTGTGGTTATGATTAGTGTAAGGATCAATTTTTCAGTTAGGCTATGTGTTAGGTTTCATCTTAGGTACAGGGCAGGAGTTTGAGTTGGGATAGAAGAAGCTTAGAGGTTATGGTATTAAGAACATTGAAATGAGAACTCTGGGTAGAAGAGCTATTGATAGAGTGAGGTAAAGTTTGAGGATAGAGTTAGGTTTTTCATTAGGCATATCCTTGGATTACGGTTTGGGTGAGTTAATGATTATCGGTAGTTATATACTTAGGCTTCATGTTACCTTTGTGGTTGGAGTTAGGTTTTAAGATAGGGTAGGAGAAGGGCCGGTTAAATGATGCGGTTAAGATTTCAGATTATGATTTGGTTTTTAGGATTAGGGTGAGATTTAGTTTGGAAGTCAGCGTAACTTTTCCATTCGAGTTATGGTTGGGTTTCCAGTACAAGCGAGTGTGGGTTCCTTTCAGGGATAGTGTTAATAGGAAGGCTCAGGTTTTACACTACGGCTCGGTTTAGCGTTAGATTTCAGTTTAGGATTATTTCTAGAGTATATTATGAGATTTAGAGTTAGAGTTCAGTTTATAGTAAAGCTGAAGTTTCTGTTTTAAATTAGGTTTGGATTGGGTGTTGGATTAGGTTTGGGGTTTCTTTGGAATTTAGTCCAGGTTTATGGTTTGTGTTTTTTATTTATGTATTAAATTAATGACAGTAACACTGATTAGTAACATTACATTTCCAGTGTGCATTTCTACAATACATAATTCATATTCATATATTGATTTGTGTGTTCAGCACACAGAGTCACTTCTTCCTTGCCCCTATATTTGACCCACCCCTTTCCTCTTCTACCACCTCTCTTTTTCCTTATTTTCTTGTAACCACTAAAGTGTTGTCTGTATTTATGAGTTTTCAGATTTTTCTTTGTTGCTTTCATTGTTACATCCCAAGTATGAGTGAAGTTCTATGGTTCTGAGCTATTTCTATTTGATTTATTTCCCTTAGCATGGTAATCTCCAAACCATCCATATTTTCACAATCGGCAGCGTTTCTTCTTTATTTCTGTGCATCCAATCAATTGTTGAAGAACATGGGGTTGTTGATATGTCTTGACCACCATAACTTGTACTGCAAGGAACACAGCGGTACATATATCTCTATGAGTACATGTTTATAGGTTTGGAGGGTGGATACCCAGAGAAGGGATTGCTTTGTTGTATGTTATATTTATTCTTAACATTCTGGGGAACCTCTGTACTGTTTTCCATCGTTGCTGCCAATTACATGCCCACCTGCAGCATATGACAGTTCTTTATTCCCACAGCCTCTCCAAAACTCATTATTACTTGTCTTGTGGATCATAGTTTTTCTATTAATAACAGGTATGAAGTGGTAGTTCATGGCATTTCTCTAATAGCCAGTGTAGTTAAACATTTTGTATGTATCTCTTGGGTGGTTCATTAATCTGTCTTCTTGGGGAAAGTGTGTGTCCAAGTCCTGTGCCCATATTTTCACGGGATTGTTTGTTTGTATGTTGTTGAGTTCTACGAGTTCTTTATAGAGTTTAGGTTTTAACCCCCTTTCAGTCATTGCTTGCAAATGTCTTCTCCCACTCTCTCGGTCGCCTTTTTGTTTCTTGATGGTTTCTTTGGCTGTGCAGATGCTTTTACGTTGGGTACAGTCCCATTCATTTCTTTTGACTTTTAATTCCCTTGCCTTTGAGGTAACATTCATCAAACTCTTTCTGAAGCAAGGTCTATAGGTTTGGGACCTACGCTTTCTTCTATACAATTTATCATTATTGCTAGCATGTTTAGGTATTTTGTCCAGTTTTTTTTAATTTTGGTATATGTTGAAAACTGTCAGTCTTGTTTCATTCTTTTGCATGTGATATTCTCTATGCCCTAACACCGTTTATGGAAAATGGATTCTTTGGTTCATGTTATATTTTTGGCTTTCCATAAAAAACAATCTTCACATATATATGTGGGATTACTTCTGGGTTTTCAGTTCTTCTTCATTGGTGTGTGTGTGCCTATATTTCTGCCAATACCCTGCTGCTTATATTATTGTCATTGTGTGTTATAGATTGAAGTCAAAGAGTGTGAAACCTTCACCATTATTGTTTTTTTCCTTCAAATGCCAGTGTTTATTTGGGGTCATTTAAGATTATTCTTCAAAAAATAATCATTGGTATTTTGATGGGGATGGCATTGAATCTGTTCATTGCTTTGTGTAACAAGGTTATTTTAATGAGGTACATTCGTCCCATTTATGAATATAAAATCTCTGCATTTCTTTGTACCTTCTTCAATGTCTTTTTTTTTCAGCGATTATTTGTTTATTTATTTATTTATTTCTATTCATTTTTTTTAAATTCATTTTTATTGTTAGACTAATTGGGGTGACATCTTTTACCAAGGATTACATAGGTTTCAGGTAAAGAATTCTACAGTGCATTGTCAACTTGATGTATAATCTGTTCAACACCTAATGCGACGTCTCTTTACATCACCTTATATTAAGCTTCGCTGCCTCCTCTCCCAGCCCCTCCCTTTTCTTCCCTCCCTAACCCACTCTTCCCCAAATAATCATTAAATTATTGATTGTGTCCATGGGTTATTTGTTTGTTCATTTCGTTTTTTCTTTGCTTTCCGTTTTATATTTCACATATGAGTGAAGTCATACAGTTCTTTGATTTTTCTGTGTGTCTTATTTCCCTAAGCATGTTGATGTCCAGGTCCATCTCTGTTGTTGCAAATGACAATATTTCATCTTTTGTTATAGCTGAGTAATGTTCCATCAAAAATTAACCCAATATAGATTAAAAGCCTTCACACAAGTTCTGTAACAATACACTGTATAGAAGAAGACATTGGTAGGACTCAAGGAAGACTTCATCAACTGGTCCTCAAAGGCAAGGGAAGTATAAGCAAAAATAAATGAATGGGACTATATGAAACTCAAAAGCTTCTGCAAAGCAAAAGTAAACTTCAATTTCTTTTAATATCTTGTGTTTGTCAGAGTATAGGTCACTCAGCCCCTGTGTTAAGTTTCTTCAAAGCGTTGAGGTTAGGGTTAACATACAAATTAGGGTATGCGTTAGACTGATCTTTAGGGTTATTGCTCTTTTTAGGTGGGTGGTGTCAGTTATAGTCAGATTTATAACTAAGTTTAGGGTTAGCGTTCAGTTGGTCATTAGAATTAGGGTAAAGATTAGGGTTATATTGAGTTTTGAAGTTCGGTTTTCACTCTCAATTACTGTTATGATTAGGCTTAGTGTTATTTCTAGAATTTGGTTTAAGGGAACGCACGGGTTATGTAATGGTTAGGCTTAGGTATGTGCTTAGTTTCTGATGAGATTAGAAACCATGTTAGGTTCAGGTAACTAGCTATGTTTAGCATAATATTTAGGGTTAGGTTTAGGGTTAGAGTTAGGTTTGAAGTTATTTTTTTGGTTTTTAATTAGGGGTGGTGTAGGTTTAAGACCAAGAAAGGGGCTGTAGGGAAGCCTAGCTTTAGATTTAGGTAGACGTTGTGGTTTAGATTTTGAGTTAGGCTAAGGGTTAAAGATAAGGTTAGGTTTGATTTTATTATTAGGGTTAGCAGTAGAACAAAAGGTCTAATTGTGTTTAAGGTTAGATTTTGTGTTTAAGTTTAGGTCTTTTTGTTTTATTCATGGTTCAATTGAGAGATTGGTAAGAAGTAGTGTTTTATGGTAAGCCTTGAGGCAGGGATGGGCTTGCAATTGGGGATAACGTTAGGGTTAGAGTAAGGGCTGTGTTTAGGTTTAGGTTTACAGTTATATATTAAGAGTTATGTTTTAAGTTAAGTTTAAGGTGAGGTTTTGAGTTTGGTATGAGAGTGGGGTTAGATTTCTGTTTCCATTTAGGTGCCAGATTACACTTAGGATTACGTTTTGAGTAAGCTTCAAGTTAGGTAAATGTTAGAATGAGTTTAGGTTCAGAGCAGATTTTGTGATGATGGTTAGTGTTAGTATAGGATATGAATAAATTGTGAGATTAGGATGAAAATTTAAAATGAATTTTTTTTGACTAAAGTTTAGGTTTGAGGTTATGTTTTTAATTAAGTATAAGGATAGTGTTAGGTTCATTTTACAGCCTAGGATTAGGGGTAAGGCTGAGTTTATGATTAGTGTTATGGATAGGGTTCTTGTTATGTTTCCATTTAAAGTTTGGGTTGAGGTTGTGATTACATTTAAGGTTACTGTTAGAATAGGCTGACCATTGTTTTATGGTTTACTTTGAAATTGGGATTAGGTTTAGTGTTCTTTGTAGGTTATATGCTGGGGTTAAGTTTGGTTCATGATGTAGTGAAGGGGTAGGATGAGGGATAGAGTGAGGTTTGAAGTTCGATTTTGGGGTGAAATTAGTTTTAAGTTTCAGGTGTATGTTTAGGTTTAGAACTTCAGTTCGGCTTAGGTTTAGGGTAAGTTTGAAACTTTCAGTTAGGATTGTGATTAGAGATAAGATTAGTTGTGAGGTTAAGTTTAAGATCAGGTGCTGGTTAGGGTGAGGGCCATGATGATGTTGAACGCCCAAGGTTAAGTTTATGGTTACGCTTAGGGATTTTTGATATGTTCATCGTTCATGTTCCAAGTAGATTTTGTTTTAGGTTTAGGGTTAGGGTTGCTGTGACTCCACAGTAAGGGTGTAAATTAGGATTGAGTTCATGGTTAATGTTAGAGAATAGGCCAGGTTTAGGGTTAGATTTAAAGCTAGGGATAAGGTTAAGATTCCATTATGAGTTCCTTTGAAACTTAGGGTAAGGTTTGGGTTTAGGGTTCACTTATGACTAAGTTTAGTGTTAGGTTAGGCATTGAGTTAGGTATTGTTTTTGGGATAGTTTTAATACTTATTTTGTTTTTTTAATTTTTGCCACCACATTTTCATTTGAGATCATCAAAAGTGTTTTTCAACTTTCCGTTTACCTAGAAGCAGCAATGGGGCCTGAATGCACATAGTCTATTCAAATGCTAATCATAGATCTCACTACTCAGTTTTCTCTCAGGTTTTCAAGAATAACTTCTCAACTCTCAAATATTTTTACTGTTATCAGATCAGGATTGAGAGGATGACTTCCCATCAAGACACCAAACACAAATGCCAGCAATTTTTTCCTTCCTCCCTGACCACAAAGGACAATCACCTATGAAATGTATAATAATGCGCATGAATCTCTTTTTCCCATTATCTGAAGGTTCCATTCTGTATTTCAGTTGTGTAAGAGTATTTCTGAAATACTATAATTCTGAGTCGAATACAAATCATAAATAAAATAAAATACCAGAAGCTTCTATTTTAAATATTCTAGAAGGCATGCACGCACAATCACTCTAGTATTTTGAACAGTCAATTGTAAATCATAATCAAAGTGCATTGTGTGCTTGCTGTCCGCACCCCCTGCCGCCTCCCTTCTTCACTTAGGAAAACAGTTCAGTGGTGTGAGTACAGTTAAAGGAGGGGATGCCACTGCTAAGTATATGCTCACCTATCTCACAGAACATACAGAGAGACAGAAACTTGAGTTCATGTTATACACACCTAAAATTTCTTCGCAAGAAAACGGCTGCCTATTTATCATGTATTATGGTCCCAGCCACACAACCACTATGTATAGGGTAAAACAGACAAAAGTGTGTACGTAATTGATCAGAACAAACCACACTTTTACTCTGATTTATCCGGGATCAAGCAATGCCTTGAAATAGGTATGAAATGATGCATCAAAATTATTCATTTGAATAACTCAGTACCCTGGTGAGAGCAGAGGCTTGGAGAGGCGGCTTTGTGCCAACAGGAGCTCCCTTGGGTCACCGAATCCCAGACTGTTGCAGGCTGACAGTCCTTGCAGGGCGCACCCACCATCCGCAGTGGAAAGAGGAAGGCGCCAGGGACCTATAATCAGAATATTGGCTGACCGCGACGTCACAGTTGCTGGGACAGCCAATCAGGGCCCCGAGGCTGTATCAAGGGCTATGATGTATTGAGGCCCCAGAGCCAATCAGGAGACAATAGAACTGTCATGATTGTGATTTCCATAATGCGAAGCGGTGGGGAGATGTGACGCTGGGAGAGGTTTAGTGATAAGTTTAGGACTTGTGTTAAGGATGAGATTCTGCGCAGCTTCAACTTTGTTGTTAGCCTTAGAGTTAGCTTTGAGGTTAGAGGATTTCTTAAAATTGTCATTAGTGTTCAGAGTATGTAAAATTGGGGGTGAGAGGTATATGTACTATTGTGGTTATGATTAGTGTAAGGATCCATCTTTGAGTTAGGCTATGTGTTAGGTTTCAGGTTAGGTTCAGGGCAAGAGTTTGGATTGGGTTAGAAGAATCTTTGAGGTTATGGTATTAAGAACATTGAAATGAGAACTCTGGGTAGAAGGGCTATTGATAGAGTGAGGTAATGTTTGAGGATAGAGTTAGGTTTTTCGTTAGGTATAGCCTTGGTTTAGGGTTTGGGTGAGTTAATGATTAGGGGTAGTTATATACTTAGGCTTCATGTTAACTTTGAGGTTGGAGTTAGGTTTTAAGATAGGGTAGGAGAAGGGCCTGTTTAATGATGTGGTGCAGATTTCAGTTTATGATTCGGTTTTTAGGATTAGGGTGAGATTTAGCTTGGAGGTCAGGGTTGGTTTTCCATTCGAGTTGGGTTTGGGTTTCCAGTAAAAGCGAATATGGGTTCCTTTCAGGGATAGTGTTATACGAAGGCTCAGGTTTTCCACTAGGGCTCGTTTTAGCATTAGATTTCAGTTTAGGATTATTTCCTGAGTATAATATGAGATTTAGAGTTAGGGTTCAGTTTAAAGTAAAGCTGAGGATTCTGTTTTAAATTAGGTTTCGATTTGGTGTTGGATTAGGTTTGGGGATTCTTTGTAATTTAGGCCAGGTATATGGTTTGAATTTTTTATTTATGTATTAAATTAATGACAGTGTCATTGATTACTAACATTATATTTCCAGTGTGCATTTCTATAATACATAATTCATATTCATATATTGCATTCTGCGATCAGCACCCAGAGTCACTTCTTCTTCCCTCTATATTTGACGCACCCCTTTCCTCTTCTACCACCTCTCTTTTTCCTTACTTTCTTGCACCCATTAATGTGTTGTCTGTATTTATGAATTTTTAGATTTTTCTATGTTGCTTTCATTTTTACATCCCAAGAATGAGTCAAGTTCTGTGGTTCTGATCTATTTCTATTTGATTTATTTCCCTTAGCATGGTAATCTCCAGACCCATTCATGTTGTCACAATCGGCAGTGTTTCATCTTTATTTCTGGGAGAGTAGTGTTCCAATGGATGTTTGTACCACATCTCCTGCATCCAATCAATTGCTGAAGAATATGTTGGTTGTTGATATGTCTTGACCACCATAACTTGTACTGCAAGGAACACAGGGGTACGTATATCTCTATGAGTACATGTTTTCAGATTTGGAGGGTGGATACCCAGAGAAGGGATTGCTTGGTTGTATGGTATATTCATTCTTTACATTCTGGGGAACCTCTGTACTGTTTTTCATCGTTGCTGCCAATTGACATGCCCACCTGCAGCATATGAGATGTCTTTATTCCCATAGCCTCTCCAACACTCATTACTTGTCTTGTGGATCATAGCCTTCCTATTAATAACAGGTATGAAGTGGTAGTTCATGGCATTTCTCTAATAGCGAGTGTACTTATACATTTTGTATGTATCTCTTGGGTGGTTCATTAAGCTGTCTTCTTGGGGAACGTGTCTGTCCAAGTCCTGTGCCCATGTGTTCATGGGATTGTTTGTTTATCTGTTGTTGAGTTCTAGGAGTTCTTTATATAGTTTATGTTTTAAACCCCTTTCAGTCATTGCTTGCAAATATCTTCTCCCATTCTGTCGTTAGCCTTTTGTTTCTTGATGGTTTCTTTGGCTGTGTATAAGCTTTTACATTGGGTACAGTCCCATTCATTTCTTTTGACTTTTACTTCCCTTGCCTTTGAGGTAACATTCATCAAACTCTTTCTAAAGCATGGTCTACAGGTTTGGGACGTATGCTTTCTTCTATGCAATTTATCATTATTGCTAGCATGTTTAGGTCTTTGGTCCAGTTTTAGTTAATTTTGGTATATGTTGAAAACTGTCAGTCTAGTTTCATTCTTTGCATGAGATATTCTCTATGCCTTAGCACCGTTTATGGAAAATGGATTCTTTGCTTCATGTTATATTTTCGGCTTTCCATAAAAAACAATCTTCACATATATATGTGGGATTACCTCTGGGTTTTCAGTTCTTCTTCATTGGTGTGTGTGTGCCTATATTTCTGCCAATACCCTGCTGCTTATATTATTGTCATTGTGTGTTATAGATTGAATTCAAAGTGTGTGAAACCTTCACCATTATTCTTTTTCTCCTTCGGATGCCTGTGGTTATTTGGGGTCTCTTTAGATTCCATAGAAATCTGTTGATGTTTTTCTTGAAATTTTTCAAACAACTGTCATTGGAATTTTGATGGGGATGGCATTAAATCTGTTCATTGCTTTGTGAAGCATGACCATTTCAATGAGGTTCATTCGTCCCATTTATGAATATAAAATCTCTGTATTTCTTTGTGCCTTCCTCAATTTCTTTCTTTTTTCAGCGTTTATTTATTTATTCAATTATTTCTGTTCATTTTTATTGATAGACTTATTGGTGTGACATCTGTTAGCAAGTATTTCATAGGGTTCAGGCATACAATTCTACTGTGCATTCTCAACTTGATGTATAATCAATTCACCACCTAATGCGACGTCTCTTTACATCACCTTATATATAGCTTCGCTTCCTCTTCTCCGAGTCCATCCCTTTTCTACCCTCCCTATTCCACTCGTCCCCAAATAATCATTAAATTATTGATTGTGTCCATGGGTTATTTGTTTGTTCATTTCGATTTTTCTTTACTTTCAGTTTCATATTCCATATATGAGTGAAGTCATACAGTTCTTTATTTTTCTGTGTGGCTTATTTCCCTAAGCATGTTGATCTCCAGGTCCTTCCATCTTGTTGCAAATGACAATATTTCATCTTTTCTTATAGCTGAGTAATATTCCATCAAAAATTAATTCAAAATAGATTAAAGACCTTCATATAAGACCTGTAACAATACGCTGTATAGAGGAAGACATTGGTACTAATCTTATAGCCCTAGGTCTCAAAGAAGTCTTCATGACCCGGTCCTCAAAGGCAAGGAAAGTATAAGCAAAAATAAATGAATGGGACTATATCAAACTCAAAAGCTTCTGCAAAGCAAAAGAAAACTTCAATTTCTTCTAACATTTTGTGTTTGTCAGAGTATAGGTCCTCAGCCGCAGTGTAAAGTTTCTTCTCAGCGTTGAGGTTAGGGTTAACATACAAATTAGGGTATGTGTTGGACTGATGTTTAGGGTTATTGCTCTTTTTAGGTGGGTGGTATCAGTTAGAGTCAGAGTTATAACTAAGGCTAGGGTTAGCGTTCAGTTGGTCATTAGAATTAGGGTTAAGATTAGGGTTATATTGACTTTTGAATTTCGGGTTTCCCTCTCAATTGCTGTTATAATTAGGCTTAGTGTTATTTCTAGAATTTGGTTTAAGGGAAAGCACGGGTTATGTAATGGGTAGGTTTAGGTATGTGCTTAGTTTAAGATGAGGTTAGAAACCATGTTAGGTTCAGGTAACTAGCTATGGTTAGCATAATATTTAGGGTTAGGTTTAGGGTTAGAGTTAGGTTTGAAGTTATTTTTTTGGTTTTTAATTAGGGGTGGTGTAGGTTTAAGACCAAGATAGGGGCTGTAGGGAAGCCGAGCTTTAGCTTTAGGTAGCTGTTATGGTTTAGATTTTGAATTATGCTAAGGGTTAAAGAAAAGTTTAGGTTTGATTTTGTTATTAGGGTTAGCAGTAGGAAAAAAGGTCTGATTGTCTTTAAGTTTAGATTTTGTTTTTAAGTTTAGGTCTTTTTGTTTTATTCATGGTTTAATTGAGAGGTTGGTGAGAAGTACTGTTTTACGGAAAGCTTTGAGGCAGGGATTGGCTCTGAATTGGGGATAATGTTAAGGTTGGATTAAGGGTTCTGGTTACGGTTATGTTTATAGTTATATATTAATTGTTAGGTTTTAAGTAAAGTTTAAGTTGAGGTTTTGAGTTTGGTATGAGAGTGGGGTTCGATTTGTGTTTCCATTTAGGGGCCAGATTACACTTAGGAATACGTTTTGAGTAAGCTTCAAGTTAGGTAAATGTTAGAATGAATTTAGGTTCAGAACAGATTTTGTGATGATGGTAAGTGTTAGTGAAGGATAAGAATAAATTGTGAGATTAGGATGAAAATTTAAAATGAATTTTTTTTACTAAGATTTAGGTTTGAGGTTATGTTTTTATTTTAGTATAAGGATAGTGTTAGGTTCATTTTACAGTCTATGTTTTGATGTAAGGCTGAGTTTATGATTAGTTTTATGGATAGGGTTCTTGTTATGTTTCCATTTCAAGTTTGGGTTGAGGTTGTGATTAAATTTAAGGTTACTGTTAAGATTAGGCTTACCATTCTTTTATGGTTTACTTTGAAATTGGGATTAGGTTTAGTGTTCTTTGTAGGTTATATACTGGGGTTATGGTTGGTGCACGATATAGTGATGGGGTAGGATGAGGGTTAGAGTGAGGTGTGAAGTTCGATTTTGTGTTAAAATTAGATTTAATTTTCAGATGTATGTTTATGTTTAGGACTCCCTTTAAGCTTAGGTTTAGGATAAGTGTTAACTTTCAGTTAAGATTGTGATTAGAGATAAGGTTAGTTGTGAAGCTAAGTTTACGATCAGGTGCTGGTTAGGGTGAGGGTCAAGATGATGTTGACGTCCAGGGTTAGGTTTAGGGTTACACTTAGCGATATTGGTTATGTTCATTGTTCATGTTCCAAGTAGATTTTGTTTTATGTTTAGGGTTAGGGTTTGCTTTGACTGCAGGGTAAGGATGTAAAATGGGATTGAGGTCATGGTTAATGTTAGAGAATAGGCCAGGTGTAGGGTTAGACTTAGGGCTAGGAAGAAGGTTAAGATTCCATTATTAGTTCCCTTGAAACGTAGGGTAAGTTTTGGGTTTAATGTTCACTTATGACTAAGTTTAGTTTTTGGTTCGTCATCAAGTTAGGTAATGTGTTTGGGATAGTTTTAATACTTATTCCTTTTTTTTTTAAATTTTAGCCACCACATTGGCATTTGAGATCATCAAAAGTGTTTTTCAACTTTCCATTTACCTAGAAGCAGCAATGGGGTCTGAACGCACATACTCTATTCAAATGCTCATCATAGATCTCGCTACTCAAGTTTCTCTAGGTATTTCAGGAAAGCTTTTCAACTCTCAAATCTCTTTACAGTTATCAGATCAGGATTGAGAGGATGACTTCCCTTCAAGATACCAAACAGAAGTGCCCCTCACTTCCTTCCTTCCACCCTGACCACAAAGGACAAACATATATGAAATGCAATATAATGCTCATGAATCTCTTTTTCCCATTATCTCAAGGTTCCATTCTGTATTTTAGTTGTGTAATAGTATTTCTGAAATACTTACTATAATTCTGAGTAGAATAAAAATCATAAATAAAAAAAAATACCAGAGGCTTCTATTTTAAATATTCTAGAAGGCATGCAAGCACAATCATTGTAGTATTTTGAACAGTCAATTGTAAAATATAATCAAGGTGCATTGTGTGCTTGCTGTCCCCACCCGTTGCCGCCTCCCTTCTTCACTTAGGAAAACCTTTCAGTGGTGTGAATACAGTTAAAGAAGGGAATGCCCCTGCTAAATATACGCTCACCGATCTCACAGAACATACAAAGAGACAATAAGTTGAGTTCATGATATACACACCTAAAATTCCTCCGCAAGAGAACTGCTGACTGTTCATCATGTATTATGGTCCCAGCCACACAAACACTAAGTATAGGGTAAAACAGACAAAAGTACGTACGTAATTGACCAGAACAAACCACCCTTTTAGTCTGATTTATCTGGGATCAAGCAATGCCTTGAAATAGGTATGAAGTGATGCATCAAAATTATCCATTGAAAACCTCAGAACCCTGGTTAGATTGGAGAGGCGTTTTGGCGCATACAGGAGCACCCTTGGTCTACCGGATCCCAGGCTGATGCAGGCGGACAGCCCTTGCAGGGCGCACCCACCCTCACCAATGGAAAGAGGAAGGCGCCAGAAACCTATAATCAGAACATTGGGTGTCCCAGACCTCACAGTTGCAGGGCCAGCCAATCGGGGCCCCGAGGCTCTATCAAGGGTTATGATGTCTTGAGGCCCCAGAGCCAATCAGGAAACAATAGAACTGTCAGGATTGTGAGTTCCATAATGCAATGCTGTGGGGAGCTGTGACCCTCGGAAAAGTTAAAGGGAAGTTTACGACTTGTGTTAAGGATGAGATTCTGCGCAGCTTCAGCTTTGGTTTTAGCCTTAGAGTTAGCTTTGAGTTTACTGGTTTTGTTAAAATAGTGGTTAGTGTTCAGGGTATGTAAAGTTGGGGGTGAGAGGTATGTGGACTATTGTGGTTATAATTAGTGTAAGGATCCATCTTTGAGTTAGGCTATGTGTTAGGTTTCAGGTTAGGTTCAGGGCCAGAGTTTGGATTGGGTTAGAAGAAGCTTTGAGGTTATGGTATTAAGAAATTGAAATGAGAACTCTGGGTAGAAGGGCTATTGATAGAGTGAGGTAAAGATTGAGGATACAGTTAGATTTTTTGTTAGGCATATCCTTGGTTTCGGATTTGGGTGAGTTAATGAATAGGGGTAGTTATATACTTAGGCTTCCAGTTACCTTTGAGGTTGGAGTTAGTTTTTAAGATAGGGTAGGAGAAGGGACGGTTTACTGATGTGGTGCAGATTTTAGTTTATGATTCGGTTTTTAGTATTAGGGTGACATTTAGCTTGGAGGTCAGGGTTGGTGTTCCATTCGAGTTGGGTTTGGGTTTCCAGTAAAAGCGAGTATGGGTTCCTTTCAGGGATAGTGTTATAGGAAGGCTCAGGTTTTCCACTAGGGCTCGGTTTAGCATTAGATTTCAGTTTAGGATTATTTCTTGAGTATATTATGAGATTTAGAGTTAGGGTTCAGTTTATAGTAAAGCTGAGGGTTCTGTTTTAAATAAGGTTCGGATTTGGTGTTGGAGTAAGTTTGGGGTTTCTCTGTAATTTAGGCCAGGTTTAAGGTTTGGGTTATTTATTCATGTATTAAATTAATGACTGTGACATTGATTAGTAACATTACATTTGCAGTGTGCATTTCTACAATACATAATTCATATTCATATATTGCATTGTGCTTTCAGCACCCAGAGTCACTTCTTCCTTCCCCCTATATTTGATCTACCCCTTTCCTCTTCTACCACATCTCTTTTTCCTTACTTTCTTGCAATCACTAATGTGTTGTCTGTATTTATGAGTTTTTGGATTTTCCTTTGTTGCTTTCATTTTTACATCCCAAGTATGAGTGAAGATCTATGGTTCTGAGGTATTTCTATTTGATTTATTTCCCTTAGCATGGTAATCCCCAGACCCATCCATGTTGTCAAAATCGGCAGTGTTTCATTATTTCTGGGCGATTAGTGTTTCACTGGGTGTTTGAACCACATCTCCTGCATCCAATCAATTGTTGAAGAACATGTTGGTTGTTGATATGTCTTGAACACCATAACTTGTACTGCAAGGAACACAGTGGTACGTATATCTCTATGAGTACATGGTTTGAGATTTGGAGGGTAGATACCCAGAGAAGGGATTTCTTGGGTGTATGTTATATTTATTCTTAACATTCTGGGGATGCACTGAACTGTTTTTCATAGTTGCTGCCAATTGACATGCCCACCTGCAGCATATGAGAGTTCTTTATTCCCACAGACTCTCCAACACACATTATTACTTGTCTTGTGGATCATAGCCTTTCTATTAATAACAGGTATGAAGTGGTAGTTCATGGCATTTCTCTAATAGTCAGTGTACTTAAACATTTTGTATATATCTCTTGGGTGTTTGATTAATCTGTCTTCTTTGGGGAAGTGTCTGTCCAAGTCCTGTGCCCATGTATCCATTGGATTGTTGTTTGTCTGGTGTTGAGTTCTAGGAGTTCTTTATATAGTATAGAATTTAACCCCTTTTAGGTTATTGCTTGCAACTGGCTTTTCCCACTCTGTAGCCTTTTACTTTCTTGATGATTTCTTTGGCTGTGCAGAAGTTGTTACGTTTGGTACAGTCCCATTCATTTCTTTTGACATATACTTCCCTTGCCTTTGATTTAACATTCATAAAACTGTTTCTGAAGCAAGCGCTATAGGTTTGAGACCTACGCTTTCTTCCATGCAATATATCATTATTGGTAGTATGTTTAGGTCTTTGGTCCAGTTTTAGTTAATTTTGGTATATGTTGAAAACTGTCAGTATAGATTCATTCTTTTGCATGTGATATTCTCCATGCCCTAGCACCATTTATGGAAAATGGATTCTTTGCTTTATGTTATATTTTTAGCTTTCCATAAAAAACCATCTCCACATATATATGTGGGATGACTTCTGGCTTTTCAGTTCTTCTTCATTGGTGTGTGTGTGCCTATATTTCTGCCAATACCCTGCTGCTTATATTATTGTCATTGGGTGTTATAGATTGAAGTCAAAGAGTGTGAAACGTTCACCATTATTGTTTTCTACCTTCACATGCCTTGGATTATTTGGGCTCTCTTTAGTTTCCATACAATTCTGTTGATGATTTTCTTGAAATTGTTCGAAAATCTGTCAATGCAATTTTGATGGGGATGGCATTATATCTGTTCATTTCTTTGTGTAACATCACCATTTCAATGAGGTTCATTCGTCACATTTATGAACATAAAATCTCTGCATTTCTTTGTGCCTTCTTCAATTTCTGTTTTTTTATTCAGCCTACATTACTTAATTAATTAATTTGTTTATTTCTATTCATTTTCATTGTTAGACTTATTGGTGACATCTGTTAGCAAGGATTTCATAGGTTTCAGACATACAATTCTACTGTGCATTGCCAACTTGATGTATAATCAGTTCACCACCTAATGCGATGTCTCTTTACATCACCTTATATTTAGCTTCTCCCCGTCCTCTCCCTGCTCTTCCCTTTTCTTCTCTCCCTAACCCACTCGTCCCCAAATAAACGTTAAATTATTGATTTTGTCCATGGGTTATTTGTTTCTTCATTTCTTTTTTTGTTTGCTTTCAGTTTTATATTCTGCAAATGAGTGAAGTCATACAGTTCTTTGATTTTTCTGTGTGGCTCATTTCCCTAAGCATGATGATCTCCAGTTCCATCCGTGTTGTTGCAAATGGCAATATTTCATCATTTCTTATAGCTGAGTATTATTCCATCAAAAATTAACTCTAAATAGATTAAAGACCTTCATATAAGACATGTAACAATACACTGTGTAGAAGAAGACATTGGTACTAAACTTATAGACCTAGGACTCAAGGAATTCTTCAGGAATCGGTCCTCAAAGGCAAGGGAAGTATAACCAAAAATAAATGAATGGGACTATATCAAACTCAAAAAATTCTGCAAAGCAAAAGAAACCTTCAATTTCTTTTAACATCATGTGTTTGTCAGAGTATAGGTCCCTCAGCTCCTGTGTTAAGTTTCTTCTCAGCATTGAGGTTAGAGTTAACGTACAAATAGGCATTTGTATTGGACTGAGCTTTAAGGTTATTGCTCTTTTTAGGTAGGTGGTATCAGTTAGAGTCAGAGTTATAATTAAGGTTAGGGTTAGCGTTCAGTTGATCATTAAAATTAGGGTCAAGATTAGAGTTATATTGACTTTTGAAGTTCGGGTTTCACTTTCAATTACTGTTATGATTAGGCTTAGTGTTATTTCTAGAATTTGGTTTAAGGGCAAGCACGGGTTATATAATGTGTAGATTTAGGGTATGTGTTAAGTTTCTGATGAGGTTAGAAACCACTTTAGGTTCAGGTATCTAGCTTTCGTTAGAATTAG
>PVJL010017473.1:0-18164 GCA_004026885.1 Lyroderma lyra
TTCTAGCACAATAACCCAAGTGGAGTACTCAGGAACACACATTTCATCAGAACAAAAGCCTTTGATATCCCCAACCAGATGAGTAAGGGTTTCTTTTTTTTTTTAATTCATTTTTATTGATAGACTTTCTGGGGTGACATTTGTTAGCAAGGATTACATAGGTTTCAGGCATACAATTCTACAGTGCATTGTCAACTTGTTGTGTAATAAGTTCACCACCTAATGTGACTTCTCTTTACATCACCTTATATTTAGCTTCCCCTCTCTCTTCCACCCCCTCCCCTTTCTCCCCTCTCTGACCCACTTGTCCCCAAATAAACATTAAACTATTGATTGTGTACATGGGTTATTTGTTTGTTCATTTCTTTTTCCTTTGCTTTCAGTTTTATATTCCACATATGAGTGAAGTCATACAGTTCTTTGTTTTTTCTGTCTGGCTTATTTCACTAAGCATGATGATCTCCAGGTCCACCCATTTTGTCGCAAATGGCAGTATTTCATCTTTTCTTACAGCTGAGTAATATGCCATTGTGTACATGTACCACAGCTTCTGTATCCAGTCATCTGTCGCAGGGCACTTCGGTTGTTTCCATGTTATGTCCACTGTGAACAGCGCTGCAATGAACATTGGGGTACATAAGTCTTTGCGGACAAAAGTTTTTAAGTTTTTTGGGTAGATCCCCAGAAGGGGGAATGCTGGGTCAAATGGTTAACTCCATTCCCCATTTTATTTTTTTGTCTCACACCAGCTGAAGCTAGGCCATCCTGAGTGTTTGGCATCACCCTGGTACAGCTCTCACAAACCTCATGCTCAGACTGGTAGTAGCTTTAGGTTCCTCCTAATTCCTATTTGCCATTTCCAGACCAATAACCCACACTTTTCTCTAAAACCCCAAATTTTAAATCTTATGTCATCCAAGTATACCTCAAAACTTCTGTTCTGCACTAATATGCAGTGGTTTTGACCACTCCTTCTTACTTCTCAAAGACAGTGGCTCACTGTGACTGTCGAACTATGCTTTCGTCAGAATTTTTGGGGATTCCAATGCCATGACACTCCTCCCAATACCATGTAATTTCAATTTATTGCCCTCGTCTCCTCCAAGAAGCTTATCCTTTTCCCTTCCATGACAACTCACTTTCTATATTACTCTTGCCATCATCAGTGATTTCAAAGTTAACAGTAGTACATACATC
Organism: Lyroderma lyra; assembly: GCA_004026885.1. NCBI lineage: Eukaryota > Metazoa > Chordata > Mammalia > Chiroptera > Megadermatidae > Lyroderma > Lyroderma lyra. The sequence goes on from PVJL010017473.1 coordinate 1,198, forward strand.
ATGTCAGTTTCAAAGGTCATGTTCTCTGAACTCTGTTGTCTAAATTAGTATGTGCAGGTTTAGAATACAACTATCTTAGCTGATTTGTAGACCTTTATTCTAAATGAACCGTTTTTCTCTAGCAATGTTTTTAACTAACATACTTTCTCTAAAGTTAGTATAAATCTGCATTCAGTTACCAACTCAATGGATATCTAAGGACATTTCAAATTTAATGTTTTGTAAGCTGAAGTCTTTTTCTCTTATGTTCATTTATTCTTACCATCTTAATTAACAGCAAATCCATTCTTCCCATTTCTCAAATCAAATTTTTAGAGTACCATTTCTCTCCCTCTCATTCTTTTTATCAAATTCTATTTCACAGTTAGAATATATGTAGAATCTGATGATTCCTTGCCTCCTCTACAGTTACCACCCTTGTGAATCACTGTACAGAGTCTGTCATTTAGATACAGAGTCTGTATCTTCCAGATACAGCTTTTGTCCTCTTAGACTATTTTTAAAAAGGTACTCCAAATAACTGTGTTAAATAATACTAATAATGTAACTTCCTGACACTCTCTGAGTATGTCAGAAGTCTTACTTTCTAATGTTGTCTTTCTTCACAGGTTTTAGTACCATGTAAACACTGTAGTATTGTGTATACATGTGTATTTATCAATTTCCTCACATTGTCTCTCTAAAATACTCCATGAAACATGAACAGAGAGTTTATTCATTTAACTGCTTTTTTTTATAGCAGTACAAAGATAAAGTCCTGACACATATTAGACACTCAGAAATATCTATTGGATAAATAAATGATGATCTCTATTATTTCTGTTCAAGGATACAAATACAGTATTTTTCCTCTGGCTGGGTTTGACAGTTTCAGAAAATAAATTAACCTGTAATTATTTTTTAACTTCCCCACAATAGTTGTTTTCTTGACAATGGGCAATTTCAAGTACTTGAAAAAAAACATACATTTAATTATTTGTTTAGGAACAAATATTGGTACTACAGTGTTCCCTGTGTAATTCACCTCTGTTATCTCCTAAAACATAATGAAAGTTATAAGCATAATAGTGCATTGTAATAATAGTGTAAAAAGAAAGCTGTCATTAAAATGCTATATTCTGGCCAACAATCAAATAAATAAATTTACTGGTAAGAGTAGTTATTTGAAAATTTGTATTAGTGATGTGCACATTTAAAATATGAATGATCAATTATTTTTTTAATATTTTCTCTTGTTTATTTGGTCTTCTCACACTGGGAAATTTGAACATTGGCTTATTTTCTTTCCTTTTTTTATTGTTAGACTTGTAGTTGTATTTCAAAACAAATTTAATGTATAAGTGACATTATTCAAGTTTTAAAGTCTGAAACAACAAAATGCCATTTACAGAACTATAGATAATCAGGAAACATCTTTAATGGTGATACTAAAAATAAGATCAGGGAAGTACAAGAAGGGTGGAAATGTTGAGTTTGAAAGAATACTCTGATAAAAAATATTGTAAATAACCACTTAAATCAGAAGATCCACAATCAAGAAAGCTTATGTGGATTATTTTATCCTTGACTTCTTTTCATAGAAATAGCTAATTCCCCGTAAAAACACATATTTTATTTTTGATCTTCTTGAAGATTACTCAGGCAACAAAATCTCATAAAGCAATTTATTTAATATTATTACTCATAAATTCATCAGTTGCCAAATACTTATCGATTTCACAGCATATGTCAAACATTGGAAATGATAACATTTTTAATGGGAGCTATATTATATTTATATGTATTCACTTATGAATCTTGAAATTATCCAATGCAATTAAAATGAAAACTGCTGAGAAACAAACTCTTCAGTACCAAAATCAAAAGCATATGAGTAATTTTAATTCAATAAGAGATTCATACACTAGGACTTCTCAGAGATTGCTGATAAGAAAGTTGAAATTGAACTAGATTTTTAACAATGCATATCTTACCATGAAATTTAGCAATATCCTCCTTATTTAGAAAAAAGAATTTCAAAGGTGTGAAAAGCCAGAACATATTTGGGGGTTGGTAAAAAGTGTTTATTCCCCACATAAATAAAATCAGGCCTAAAAGAGAAGTAAAGTCAGGACATATTATATAATAGCTCAGATTTTTATTTTTCATGCAAACCATAACACTTGCTAGAGAAATGAAAACTGTGACCTAAGGTACGATTATATTTTTTATAAGGCAGTGGTATGATTTTAAAAGGTAATATCTTTCTGTTTTTAATGAACATAATTTTTTATGTCATTTAAAATCTTTGCAAGGCATCAGCAATGCTTACAGAGCAGTTGCCCCTTGTGCTATTTTAATGAAAATGTGGCCTTGAAAAGGTGAAGTGGCCTTTTTATTGCCTAAGTATAATATGTGTATCCTAGAGTAGGTATCCATTTTCTTCATGATCATATGTGTTCTAATGAAGGTAGTTTTCCAAGCAACTCTACAAAAGGGAGACTGACAACAAACATTGGAAAAAAAGGATTAAAAATATCTACCACCAAGAATATCAAAACTGTGGCATAAGGTAGATAGTAATTGTTCAACATTTAAGTTTGACCAATATGGAGGTTGAAATTTAAAAAGTGCATAATCAAAAAATCCCATCTCCAATTAGCCTGTATTCTAAACCTTGTAATAATGGGTCTTAGAATTTCCTCTCTGAAACTGAAGGATATTATTTAGGATAGATAAACTTTATAACACAAAACTGAAAATATCTCCTCACTCAACCCAAGAGAAGTTATTTCCATCCCATTCTTAACACTTTAATAATGATATTAACTGGGTGACTTTTCTGTTTAGATTCAGAGACCTAGGTTTTTTCCATCTATACTATATCACCCCTAGAGCCTCACAGTTCTCTGTTAGATACTTTTCCATCATGTGGAAAGAGAGCATGAAGAGATTTGCAAGAGGATTTTATTGTATAGAATAGTCCCGTAAGTCACCATATTCTTTCCACTCACTTTATATTGATTATAGTTCACTCACATGAACACACCTAGCAGCAAGGAGGGTTAGAGAATAGACTATCTCCGTGTTTAGGAAAAAGAGAGTATTGTTATTTGTGTGCCCAAAAGTGTCTCTGCCATCTGTCTCCTCATCTTCTGTCTCCTCATGATCACAAATATTTCATTTCTTCTTTCAGCCATGAAATACACTCACCCTTCCCCAAGGGAGACAACCCAAAGTTCCATGCATTTACTGCACCTAACTTTTTTTTTGTCTATGACCTGTGATCTAAAGGAAGAAAATGGGTTATTTGCCAGCATAAGTCCTTGGTATCTGCCAGTCTAAGTCCCATTCTCACATCTAGCCCATCTACAATAGAACAATAAAGACAGATGTCCATGAAGAAAATTCTAAGCAAAACAAAAAAATATCAATTTGGAAAATGAGAATGAGACAACAGAAAAGCTGTTGTTTCATATCAACTTGGAGTGGTATATAGAAATTATTTATTGGTCCTTGAATTTGTTCTGTGAGAAATGTTCCTTTGCTAATTGTTCTTGAGTCCTGGTTTTCTCCTTTAGGAGGTTTCTTCTTATTCATTAATACCCATGGTTTTATCTGTGTTGGGTATTGTAGATGTCCACCTATGACTGGTGCATATTTAGGAACTTGTAAGTTGCTTTAAAACACAGATGATTTGTTTTTGTTTGTTTTTTCTTTTGTTTTAGCATGACTCATCTTTTCTCTGGCAATGCAATTGATTGGAAAATTACCAGGCACTTTCTGATCTCTTTTTGTCACTTCCATGTGACAGTCAACCCACCAAAGCTCTCTACTAGACATAGTGCTTAATCTGAATTATAGCTTTAATTATTTACCCCATGTTTCAGTTCCTCAACTTAGTCGTAGCAATGATGAAGTTAACTGAACAATAGCCTGGGTGGGAAGATAACTTAATTAAATTAATTTTTGTACCATGGCTGATTTGTTTTGCAGTATACTATACCTATAAAGATTCTGATTTTCTCCTTTCCCATGTAGTAGTTATGATCATTCTGAATCACTAGAAACATTCCTCTTACAAGAAAGTAACTAAACAAGTGTCAGTGAGTCAAATCCAGCCATGTATATTCTTTTAAAAATAGTCTTTAGACACTTGCTCATTATACTGGTAGAGCTGGGTAGTTGTGACAGACCATATGGCATGCAGAGCTGGAGGCAGTTACTACCTGATACTTTTACAGATAGTTGACCCCTGACAGATTCACTAAGCTCACCATATCTTCCAATTTATTACAGATAACATTTTGTAGAATGTTTTTGTAATAAATATAAGGGTTTCCAACTCTTACCTGGCCATGTCTTGTTTCCTTGATTTTTGTCTCCCAACTTCCAAACCCATGTCATGTATTTTGAATTTTGTTGGGGTAGCACCTCTCTTCTCTATTTTGCAGTATAAACCATAATAAACTATCTAGTCTCAGAGACAATAAAATAGGTTTGTTGTTGTGTTGTTGTTTTCATTGATTATCTAATAGTTCTATATGCGTACTTGGCATATAGTTTTATACTCAGTACTTTAGAGATCATGCTCCTTTCATCTTGCTTTTTAATCCCTTAGGAATTCAGAGCCCACTCGTATTCTTAGTATTAAAAAGTAGAGGGAAAAAGAAAAGAGGTAAATCACATAGGAGGTTTTTATGGGTTGATTCTGGCTGTAGCGTGATCACTTCCACATAACTAATCTTGACTGAAAGTGAGATGGCCCTGCTTCATTGTCCTTTGTCTTTAAATAAATGTGAATATAGAGAAACATGATGATGATTTTTCTGTACATTTTATGGTGCTTATTCTTTCTATTTCCCTCCTTGTTTCTCCTCCTTTTTAGGAACTTCTCTTTATCCTATACCTACTAACACTTTGTGATGGTATACTATGAAATATGTTTTTGTACAGTTACTGATTTTGGAATTTAAATGGCCTTTTAAATCTAGAATTTTATTTCTCTGTTTGAAAATTGCTGTATCTCTGAATAAAAAAATTTTCCTCAACTTTATTTTTCTCATTCTATAATTGGATACTAGACATAGACTGACCCATTGTTTATATGTATATTCTCATTTTGCCATTTATTTTTTACTTTTACATTCAGGGAGATGTAGTTAATATTATTTTCTAACACTTCAATTATGCAAAAAAACTGCCATCTTTCTGATAGCATAAAAAGCAAAATAATGATTTTTATTATATTAAAACTGAAAAAATATAATTTATGATAAAATAATTACCAAATTTTTTTCCTGATACATTAATGTTTTCTGTGGATGTGACTTTCCTTATTCTTAGCTTCTAATAAATGAGATTGTTGTTTAATCTTATTTCCCTTGAAATTAAATTTCCTCCATGTTTTATGCTCCTTTATCCTATTTTTTACCTACATTTTTACATAGAGAATTTTCATAGAATATTTTATGATCCTTGGCTGGCTGCTCATATGTGAGTGAGGCAACTAAAATCCATTAGACATTTCTGTGCCCAGGTGAAGCTTGTCAGCTGTTCGAGGGCATAAACGGAGTTGAGTGAGTGAGTGGGCGACAAGTCATTTCTTTAGCATAGCCACACTCATTAGTATAATTGGGGCTTTTGCTGCCATTTCTCCCATGTTAGTAAAATATCTTTCTAGTGTTGTGCCTTTCCTTGAATTTCAATTTTATATTCTGTTGGTTCTAAACTTGCATGGCAATTGAACAATTTCATGTTGCTATGGGCCCATTGATTACATTTAGAATTTTCTTGAGTGTTCATCTATAAGTGAATCCGAGTTGATCTGAAAATACTTTGTGTACTTTAGGTAGTATTAGATTACACTATTATATTTCAAACAAGCTGGCTTAATTTGGTTTATTTGCAGTGCTTTTTATTTATTTATTTATTTTGCCCCAAACCATAATGATCTTCTATTCTTGATTTCTACATACCCATAGTTTTAAAAACAAGGCTAGTTTCACTTAAGAATGTTCTTAATGGATAAATGAAAAGAATTAATTTTAGTACATCTGAATGGCTCAGGACCTATCTTTTAAATATTCTGTATAATGAAATGGGTTATACACACAAAGTATAACTCAGTGAACCAATATTTTCCACATGACCACCAACACTTGATGTTACAAGGTTTGTTTTGTTTTTGAAACATGTTCAAATACTAATAAAATTTGGAGAGATTAATGCAAAAGGATTTAAATAATAAATTCTTATTACAAAATGGACAATAATTTAACTGCAACTTCATATCCAATCAGTGTCTTTCACAATCTTTTACTATCCACTTGGTTGGTTGGGAGGCCTATATAGTTGCCTGACTAGACCTCCCACTTTCTTAAATATGCAGGTAGATAAATTCATTCCAGTAATTATATAATGGTTTTGTGGAACTGATTCAATTTTATAAGCCAAATAAAACTTGATCTCACTTGTTTTATTTGGGTGACATGGGCTACTCAGCTCTAATTTCAATCAGCCAGACATGTTTGCCAATATAGATATAAATATGTGTGAGATAAAATTTTGAAAGCTTGCTGTCACATCTGTGAAAGGTTTTCAGGATTCCACCAGACTAAAATGCACTAGTTCAACACTTTTTATATTTCACCCTAATAATCATGCTTAAAACTTTATAAACCGGGAGTTCCCTGATGGTATAGTGGCTTAAGAATTCGGCGCTGGCACTGTCAGCACTGCCGTCTGGGTTCGATTCCCAGCCAGGGAGCTACCCACATACCAAAAGGCAAAAAAACAAAAACAAAAACTTTATAAATCTTTTGACACGACATTTGAAGCTTAAGGTGATAAACTGAAACTATGGTGAGCTAAAATGTGTTGTTACACAATTTCATTGTCGGCAAATAAAATATTAAATACATTAGCCCTTGAAAAACTGTAAGTCTTAAACAGTACATGGTATAGAAACAATTAGGGACACTTCAGGTTTAGTTTTATTTTTATTTCTCCTACTGTTTTATTTTATATATATTTATATATATAAATATATTTATATATATTTAATGTTTAATAACTTATTGGGGTGATGTTATTAGAATTACGTAGGTTTCAAGTGTACAATTCTATAATACACCATCTATATATTGCATTATGTGTTCACCAGCCACAGTCAGTTCTCCTTCCATCACCATATATTTGACCCCCTATACCCACTTCTACCACCCATCTCCTCCCTTACCCTCCTCTGGTATCTACTAAACTATTGTCTGTGTCTATGAGTTTTTGTTTCTTTGTCTGTTTGTTTGTTTTCAGTTTTTTATGCCACATACAAGTGAAGTCATGTGGTTCTTGACTTTTTCTAACATGTTTTGCTAAGCATGATAATCTTAAGATACATCCATGTTGTCATAAATGGCAGTATTTCATCTTTTCTTGCATAAGTAAAGATGGTACATTGTATGTACTTGTACGTGCTGCCTCTTCTCTATCCAGTCATCAATCGAAGGACCCTTTGGTTGTTCCTAAGTCTTGGCCGTCATGAGTAATACTCTTGTGAACATATGGGTACTTATATCTATACAGATAAATGATGTCAGATTTTTTGGGTAGATACCCAGAAGAGGGACTGCTGGGTTGTATGGTAATTCTGTTACTAATTTTTTTAGAGAACCTCCCACCAGCAGTATGTGAGGGTTCCCTTTTCTCCACAATCACTCCAACATTGTTATTACATTTCTAGTTGATGACAGCCATTCTGACAGGTGTGAGGTGATATTTCCTGTGGTTTTCATTTGCATTTCCCCAGTAGCTAGTGACGTTGAACAGTTTTTCATATAACTGTTGGCCATCTGTATGTGTTTTTGGTAGAAGTAGCTTTTCAGGTTCACTGCCCATTTTTTAATTGGATTGTTTTTGTTAATTGTTGTTGAGTTGTACGAGTTCATTATGTATTTTGGATATCAGCCCCTTATTGGAGGCATTGCTGGCAAATATCTTCTCTCATTCGGTTGGTTGCCTCTTTGTTTTGTTGATGATTTCTTTTGCTGTGCAGAAGCTTTTTAGTTTTTCACTTATTTTTGCTGTATTTCCCTTGCTTTTGAGGTCAAATTCATAAAATCCTCTGTGAACCCAAGGTCCATAGGTTTAGTACCTATCTTTCTTCTATGCAATTTATTGTTTCAGGTCTTATGTTCAGGTCTTGGTTCCATTTTGAGTTAATTTTGATATATGGTAACAGATTGCAGTCTAGATGTAGTCTTTTGCATGCGGTTTTTCAATTTTCTCAGCACCATTTATTGAAGAGGCTTTCTTTTCTCCATTGTAATTTTTGTCACTTTTGTTGAAAACTATCTGCCTGTATATATGTGGATTTATTTCTAAGTTTTCAATTCTTTTTCATTGGTTTGTGTGTCTGTTTTTCTGCCAACACCATGCTTTTTTGATTCTTGTTGCTTTGTAGTACAAATTGAAATCAGGGAGTGTGATGCCTCCAGCCTTGTTCTTTTATTTTGTAGGATTGCTTTGGCTATTTGGGGTCTTTTGTGATTCCATACAAATCAGATGATTTTTTTCTTCTATTTTTTTAAAAGGCATTGGGATTTTGATGGGGATTGCATTAAATCTGTATATTGCTTTGGGCAATATGGTCATGGTGTCAGTGACAACAGCTAGAAGGTTTTAACTGACAGCATGCTTACGTAGTTTACCATATACTTTTTAAGTAACAAAAGAAATAGTGTTTGCCCATCATAAAGACATCATTCCCTAGGAGAGTGTCTTGTTTTATACTTTGTTACTTTCAGTACCCATGGACTAAAGACTTCTGATTATCAACAAAGAAATTCAACCTCTTTAATTAGTTCTTCAAAAACAGTTCCAAAGTCCAAAACTGGCTGTATCTCAAATTCCATTTTTTATTTGTATTTTTTCATTCATATGCAAAATATCCTTTATCTTCATTGATCTTTCTACATTACTTGAACTCTCTGGATTCAATTATATTTTCTCTGCTGAATTTGGGATGAGAAAAAGCCACTTGTACAATTCAAGTTTAAATACTTCTGATACTATAAAAATTTTATAATAAGTTTGTATTCACTACTTGTCTGTGGACTAGGAGGTATTTGTATAGATGCACTATGCAAATGAACAAAAACATTAATTATTTTGAAGGGTTTTTAAATGTGATTTAATTAATTCAGTCAAACACTCTATTTACAGTTTGTAGTGGAAAAAAAATAATAGCTAAGAAAGAGAGAGAAAATGAGAGACAGAAACTACTCTTTTGGAAGGTAGTGAAAACTAAAACATGGTTGTAAAGAGCATTGGTATTGAATTTTAGGCCTTGAGAATGAAATGTTCTTCATAGGATACTATCTATTTTTTGTCTCAGATACTTCCCTTTACCTTTTTATCTGGTCCTAAAAGTGAATTGGATGATCAATAATGTACTCTATAATTCAAAATAACAGAATTTTGTTCTTTTTCATTATTCAAATATTCAAATCAGAGTTACAGAAATGTTTTATGAGAAGACATTTGAACTTACATAAGGTTGATATGAGATTGTATTAATACTGAGTTGTTAGTAGCAATCAAAGTAATGTAAGGGATATAGATTAGACAAAGAGAGAATTCCTGCAAGGGAAAGCAACTTATGAAGAATCATCTGTCATCTGTGTCATATTTTTTCCCAATATAAATAAATGTTCTGCAGTGTAAAAGGAAGGTAGAGAAAGGTATCATTTGTGACAAAGAGTGGAGATTTATCAGGAAAACTTTAAGATTCACTACTGGCTGATGATAAAAATTTCTCTAGAGAGTTGTGCATATGTTCATACTGTTATTCTCTTGTTAACCATTTTTTGAAGAATTGCAATAAAAGTTATCTTAGTGACTTTAAATAACTTTGAAAATACATGCAAGGTGAATTTTCAAACTATATTAATGTTTGAGAACTATAGCTAAACATGTTTGAGTATTTTAATAATTTCCTCTTTGTACCATAACATTAGAAAAATAATATGGCCATCTTCTATAATCAGTTGTAAAATGTGCCTCTTAAAACTTTAATCGTTGTTTTTCATAAGCAGAATTATATATGTCAGACATGATTACTTTAGAACCATCTAAGCCTAAAGTTCTATAGTCAATTAGTTAATAATTATTAGTTTTGTGATATTAGAGCTACTAACCATAAATGTTCACACCAATTCTACAGACGGTTAGAATATACTATTGAAAATGTAAGAAACATATTCTGTTGCGAAAGCCTTGTGACATTAAATCTGCCCAATACAATACTTAAGTTAATCTAACTTTACTCATACATTGTCAACCCTTAAAAATAATTGCCTCTGCAAGCCCTTAAAAAATTCTTGTTACTATGCAACAAAAGTAAGGGTCAGAATTCCAATAAAAGCACAGATCAGAATTAAGACATATTACTCACCCTGGGGCAGGATGAGTCTTAAACAATAATGATATATCTATGTGGAGCTGTTATATAAGCATTTGAAGACAAATCTGTACAATTTAAGTTAAAAACTCCACAATTCATGTGGTTTCAGGAGTTGAGAGTTTAAAACATGATCTTTTTTATCATTTCATATGATATAATGAAAATGAGTATCCATAGAGGGTTCTGAGGAATTCCTACAGAGGGGTTAAAGAGGGTGAATTCAGTCAGCAAGAAAGGAAAAATGTATGTTAAGTAAGTGTAATAAACCTAATAAAATCAATACAGGATTCCTAAGAAATTGAAGAATGTCATTTTAGAAAAAAATGTATTTAGCATATAATTTAATTTTTAGCATATTAGGATGTGAATATTTATTAAAAATAATAGTATGAAATAAAACTGACTTATAGAAACAACATATTATATTGTGCTAGCTTATGTTATTGTTATATAATAGCAGCTCTATGATTTAATTTGTCTTTTACTTAGAAATGATATTAAGTTTTATCATATCATATTTTTGGCCAATATTACTTAGAAATGATATTAAGTTTTATCATATCTTATTTTTGGCCAATATTTTAAAAACTTTTCCATAAAAATTATGTACATAACTTATATTTATATAAAGTATATATGAGTATGTATATGTATAACTGAGTCAAACATGTATTACCTTCATTTTATCAATAGGTTTTTTAAATGCTATTACTTAAAGTATGTATGTAAATAAATATTTCGGTATTTTTACTTATTTTTGTTTCATATCTTTATTATTTGTATATTGGTTTCTAAGAAAAAAAATTAAAGTTCTTCTTTTTCTGTATCCAAATATAAGTTTTTAAGTATGCCTAAGATTTAACCATCGTAATCATTTGAAACTGACAAGTTTGCACAGAGGCAATCAGTGAAAATGAATGAACCATCTTTAATTCAGTTTCTCCGTTTTTCTGTGTTAATTTCTTTGCTCAGGTTTTTCTAGTTGATGTTCAGTTAAGAGTAAGATTTTATACTATAATCACCTAGAATTCAAGTAGACTCTTAGGGAGTAACTACCATTTCAGCATCTTTATAAATCTACTTTCACTGCTCCTGTTGCAATGGGTGAACCCTCCCAGCTCTGGAGTGGTACACTATATACTGATACATGTACACACACACACATCAAGTACACTCTTAACACACACACACACACACACACACACACACACACACTCACACTACATTAGCTACAGTTCAAAGTAAATATATGTCTTATATTATTTTTTTTGAGCACATCTAGTATTGGGAAACTGAATAAGCTTTTAAAAAAATTATTAAATTTATTTGAGTGACATTGGTTAGTAAAATTATATAGGTTTCAATTGTACATTCCTATAATACATCATCTGTATACTGCATTGTGTACTCACCACCCAGAGTCAGCTGTCCTTCCATCACCATATAGTTGACACCCGTTTTACTCTTCTACCTTCCCTCACCTTCTTTCTCTCTGATAATACAATACTAAACTGTTGTCTGTGTCTGAGTTTTTGTTTCTTTGTTTATTTGTTTTGTTTGTTTCTTGCTTTCAGTTTTATATCCCACGTAAGTAAAGATGAAATACTGCCATTTGTGATAACATGGATGGATCTTGAGATCATTATGCTAAACGAAATGTCAGAGAAAGTCCAGAGCCACATATTCATTCATATGTGATAAGCTTTTTTAATTTTTTAGTCTATTTGGCTAAGTGGGTAATTTATGTTGAAACAAAAAAATATAAGTGCTATTGATTTTAAATCAATATTTATTAAACTTGTAACTACTCATTACATGTAATACTGTAGGAAGTTTATATAGATTATCTTTAATTTTTTTTTTTTTTAAATTCATTTTTATTGTTAGACTTATTGGGGTGACATCTGTTAGCAAGGATTATCTTTAATTTTTACCATGATGTTAAAACACAGTTATTATTATTTCCATTTTTGCAGTCATAAGCATGAGGGCCTGTGTGTAATATTAAGTGATATGTCCCAAATGTTTCATTAAACAAATATTTATGAGGCACATAATGGATTCCTGGTTTAAAAATTATGTGTTCTAAAGTCTTTCATTAATTTCTGATTTCTAAATCAATAATAATCCAGTAAAATTGTTTATCTAAAGCATACCACTTCTCACCCAGTCTCTCTATACATACTAGGAATTGTAGAAATAAAAAAGAATAAATCCTTGGTCCATAACAAAAGTTATACTGGGTAATTTATATCTATCTATCTATATATATACCTATATAGACACATAGATATGTGTGTGTGTGTGTGTGTGTGCGCGCGCGCGCGCATATATATATATATATATATATATATATATATATGTGTGTGTTATATATATATATATATATATATTTAACAACTAAAGGATGTTTTTAAGATTTATAAATATATTTTTAAAGTAATGAGAAACATTACTTGTTTACATTTAAGCTATTATAATATTATATGTGGTAATATACTTAAAATACAGTATTACAAAACAGCACAGAACATTAAATTAGGAAAACAAATGTCATTCTAAATCTCCCACCTTTTTAAATAGATTCCTTTTTTTCATTATTAAATTTATTAAGGTGACATTGGTTAGTAAAATTATATAGGTTTCAAGTGTACAATTCTATATACATCATCTGCACATGGCATTGTGTCCTCACTATCCAGAGGCAGTTCTCCTTCCATCACCATATATTTAACTCCCTCTCCCTCCTCCACCACCTCCTCCTTACTCTCTGGTGACCACTAAACTATTGTCTGTGCCTATGAGTTTTTGTTTCTTTGTCTTGTGATGTGTCTCCCCATATATTTTACTATCAAAACATGTTTGATACATATAACTTACCAAAAATAAGTCACTCATGATATTTTCTTTAAAAATCTTTTCTGTTAAATACATACAGCATTTTCAGTGATAATCACATGACAGTTTTTCCACATGCTTCCAGAATTATTTAATCTTCTAATATAGTTTAATTTTTCTAATACTCTATTTTCATAAAATATCCTGGACATACTTACATTATATTTATTGCCTTATTATTGCCTATTGAAAATTTTTATGATTTAAAATTATTATAGCGTCAGAGAGAATTGTCAGTTAAAATGTTGATACATATTGCAAAACTTCACTCTATTAAATTGTAAACATTTGATAATACTATCTGTAGCATTTGTTCATGTTCTAATGAATCTCATCCAACTCTATTAAGAATATTCTTTGGCAGTATCTACCAAAATTACATAAACAAATATGTATGGACCACTATTTTCTACCTTATGTTAATATCCAGTAGAACTGTATGCACATATGAACCAAAGATATGCCTAACATTAATACCAATGCTCAGAATAGCACTAGAATAGTAAAAATAATGAAATATTTCATTAATAACAAAATTAATGAATAAATATATGTAACAGTAATTTATAGGATAATAATGGGCACAAGCTACAATTAAAATGAAAAGTGTGGGTGAATATTGGGTTAAAAAACATCACTGTATTAGTTACGTAATATAAAGTTATATATAATACAAATGACCAAAACTACTAAAATATGACAAGAGGTGGTATTATGATCTTTATATAAAGAGGGTGATATTAATGATTAAGAAGCATAATAGCTCTTTGAGCTCCTGGTAATGACTATGTCTTGACTTGGTTGGTAGGTACATAAATGTGCTTTTTGATAAATCATGAAGCTTTATACTTTTCCCTTAAGAGAAAATCCAAAAGGAAATGTGGAAGAAAATGCTCAGTTCCTTTTCATTATTTGAACTTTGTTTTTCTTTCACCAAGAGTGATTTAGGTCTTATTTAGCCTATAAGTATGGAGCTGTTTATGATCACACTCCCACATGCATTAAATTTATAATTAAGCATATCTAAGAAAATTCTACAGATTTCTGATTTTGCACAAAGGAAACTTCACTCTCTTCTGGGATGTATATCATGTATATATGATACTATACATGAAACTATTTCCACAATATACTTGCTTTCTAATTTTTAAAAGGTTTTTTTTTCAAGTGTCCTAAACATGTGGTTAATATGCCTATTCTATAATATAGAACTGCCTGAAATACCTGGTGTTATGCACTTAGAGTGGCCTAGCCAGTGTACGAGGGTTGTAGAAGTCTCATAGCTTTAAGAATCTCTAGCATAAAATTAAAGGTAAATTCAAATTAGCTTAGAAGTCTAAAGTTTGATTTTTTTATGTTGTAAATTTATACTTAGATTACCTACAAATAATACTTCAGGAAGGATTTGTATGTGCTTACTCTCCCTGCTGTGCTAATGCTTGAAGGGACAGTGTGGCAGGGTCAGGGAGGACCTATTCCATACCCTTCCCCAAGGGATTCCAGAAGTAGAAGAAGGACACAAACCTGGAAGAATATTTCACAGATGTGTACAGAAGGAAAAGGCACCTTCTGACAACCCACGTACTGTAAGTGACTCTGAAAATAGAAAGGAAGATAAGAAAATAACAGATAGCTCAAGAATATTCTAAATCACCAGTTTAATTATGAAACAATTTAAATGAATTTTCTTAAAAATGTTTTATCTATCACTTGAGTGTTGTGTCTTTCATTACACTTCATTATATTTTTAGAACTTCTATTGGGTAATATTTATTTATATTGAAATAAATAGTATTCCTTATATTTGTTTTCAGTCAACATGTTTATTGTGCCATAATCTTAATTTCTATCTGATTGCTGTAAAAATATTCCCTTCATTTATTAACTGAAAACCTCAATGCCTATGTAATGATTTGGGGGCTTCTAAGGAATGAAGAGGAAAATGGTGTTACTAATTTTGCTGTTGTCTTTTTGACAAAATTCTTATGCCATCCAAAACAACATGCTGTGTAGAATGGAGTTGTTCTAGTTGCTTCTTACAGAATCTTGCTACTTTGGGGGGAAAATCATGTTTATCACTCTGGTTATCTCTTTTGTTTATTTGTTTGTTTTTCCAAGGTTGCTCTGCATTACTCCCTATGTTCCCTAGGTTTTTTTCTTGTCGAGGTTCTCTGTCAGAAGGTGGCATATCACAGAGAAATTTCACCAACATTCTCCTTTGTATACTCTCAATTCATAGGACTCCTGGGTGTGACTTCCCTTGAATGTTGCACAATTTTGGCAGCTGAGAATTCCACTTACAGTGTAATCAGTTACTTATGACATTCTCGTACACATGGAAAGATTCATAGCAATGATAATTTCTAAAAATCTATGAAGTGAACTTCAACTTTAATTTTGTAACTTCTCAAAATGTTAATTTGTCTAAATAATTTAATAGGACTAGATTTCTTTTTTTAAAAAAAATATCTTAATCAATTTGGGGCTCAAGATTTATAAAGGAATCTCTGGCTTAGGGATTAGTTTATCAATATTTTCAAAGAAAATGCAATTTTATGCTCCCTACAATTTTGACTGTATCATATTCTTTCATTGTTTACCCTGATACAATCTTCTATCAATACCGATCATGACTCTCCTTTTTAAACATGTGACTTCATTCCCTACAATCTCCCTTAGCTGTTGGAACTTTTTATTTCTTAGCATTTAGATGATTTTTTTAGTTATTAGATTCATTTTTAATTCTCTATTGACCTATATTAGAACATAAGCCCTGAGATAGTAGAGGCTTTTATCAGTTTTGTTTCCTGATGTATGCCAACCTCCTCTGCAGGGTCTGGCCTTTAGTAAGCAATAAAGAAATACCCTTGGGGAATTCCCTGGTGGTGTAGTGGCTAGGCTTTGGCGTTTTCAATGCCGTGGCCTGGGTTTGATTCCCAGCCAGGGAGCTACCCCTCCCCCAAAAGAAACAGTTTTTCAATGAATGAATAAAATATGTAGTCCTTTCCTGACTTCTTATCATTTATTCATATAGAACTCTATACCCTTTATGAGGACAGTATTATATTGAAATAGCATCAAAAATTAGCTCCGTTATACCAGAAATATGTCATCAGGTAGATATATGCCCCAGACTTGTTATTTCTTACTTTGCATGTTCCCCCCAAATTAAACAGCTCTATTAAAATAACTTTCTGAAGATAAATCATTGTTATGAAATTCAGTATATTAAAACTTGTGTTCTCTATAAAGAACAAATCATCTGTTTGATTATAATTTGTATTATGACTAGCCTGGAATTGCTGCCTTGGGATTCTTTATTCTTGTATCCAGCATTTCCTTGATCAATAGGCTTCCCCTTAGAGGGATCATTAGAACATAAGTTAGCATTCATTAGTATTTAGAAGATGAACAACATAATGCATTTTCTTTTGTTAAACAATCTGGTATTATTTATTTCAATATGCAAACTATACCACAGCAACAAATAAATACATGACTGTAGTTTTCTAAGCTTTAGATTTAATAATGCAAAAATGGCTCTACTGGGCTTAACTCTATATTAAAATTATTTGATAGTTTAGAACGTCATATTCTCAGGAAACAAATGTAATTTATTTAATTCTGA
>PVJL010017474.1:0-18129 GCA_004026885.1 Lyroderma lyra
TATGTGTGTGTGTACGTGTGTGTGTGTGGTCTGCACATTCTCTCCAGGTCTGTGTGGGTTTTCTCCGGGACCCCAGCTTCCTCCCACATGCCTAAGATGTGCACGTGAGGTCAGCTGGTGTGTCTCCATTGTCCCAGCCCGAGTGAGTGTGGTTGCGTGTGAGTGTGCCCTGCGACCGAAGGGCGGCCTGTCCAGGGTGGGGTCCCGCCCTGCACCCCGAGCTGCCAGGACAGGCTTTGGCCACCGTAACCCTGGAAAAGCGTCCTCTTACTTGTTTTCACTCATCTTTCTTAAATGCACACGTAGCTCACGTTGTTTCAATGTTTAACCCATTTCCCGTTTGCCCCAGGATAACTCACGGATTACAGTCCTAATCTTACCCCCCAAATTTGCCACAAAATTATTAAATACTGATCGTATACATTTCTGTTACATTAGGATTAGAAACCAGTTCTGTTTAGAAATAACTCCAAGGACAGTCTTTGTATTTTATTTTCACTTTGGAAGCACCAGTCAGATTCGCTCAAAGAGCGTGTTTCTGTAAAATGAAATGAATGTGGCGGCGAGCCGCACTCTTTCTTTATTTCTAATCGGAAATGGGTTAATATTAGAAGCATTTGGGGTTTTTATTTAGAAGTTTGGTGATGTTCTTGTGACCAGAAATAGGCCACAGGAACTGAACGCGTTTACATCGATTATCCTTGGGTAAAATATGTGTCATTTCGCTCCAAGTTGCAGTTTCCCAGAACCTCTCTGTGATGACACTGAGGACTCACTGTACGTGTTCCTGTCCCCAGCCAAGGTCCACAGGACATTTGCAGTTTGCAAGCTTATCTGAGGCCACTGCAGTTTTTGGCTTGTGGATCCCAATTTCTCAGAACCTGCCCCCGCAGGGGCGGGCCACCGAGCAGCTTACTAATTCATGCCGCCACTTCTCTCAGCTTCAGAAGCAGCCTGCCAGGCCCCGGAGCCAAGATGCAGCCCCCAGCCCCTGCCCACACCCGTGGCCCCGTGCTGGTCCTGCTCTCACTGCTGCTCATCCTCCAGACCACCACCGCCCAAAAGGTAGTGGGCACCTGTGTGTGCACCTGAGTGTGACTGGCGTGAGCTGGTGAACGAGGCAGAGGAGAGCCTGCGTGTGTGCACGCGTGTTAGTACAAGTGAGCACGGGTCAGTGTGTATGCAAAGACATAGTGCTGGCCACCCACTGTCCAGAGGCCCTGGGGACACTCCCATTTTACAGAAGGGCTGATCCTATTCCCAGGTTCCAGGCGAGGAAATGCAGCTTAGCAAGTGGCCCCCAGAGGCCCTATGGCAGTGGGTGCGGGGTGCGAGAGTGGGGTTGGGAATGGGGTTTGCAAGCCCAGCTCTACCTCTCCCTGGCTGAGCAAACTTGGGGAGGTTATTATGCTCTCTCTGTCTCACTTCCCTCATCTGTAAAGCAGAGTAGTAACAGAACCTGTTGGGAGATTAGTTGTGAAGATGAGACCTCTAATACTGTCAAGTGCTCCGTACAGTGCCCGGCACAGAGCGGACACTCATGTGTCTGTACGAGCCTGTCACCCCACTCCGTGCTAAGCTGTGTGTGCAGCTGAGCAGAGCTGGTGCGGACGCAAGAGTGCCGTATGCAGGCAGGCGGGGGGTGGGGGGATGTGAGGCTCCTCGTGTGTGTACGTGGGGACCTTAAACCCGGGGTGAAGAGCACATGCCCGGGTCAGTGACCTGTGGGGATAGGCAGGGCAACTGGGGAGGGTCCATGGCTGCAGGGGAAGGGGGTGAAGAAGATTGCCAGCTCTTAGGGACAGGGGCCTCATTATGTCCAGGTTTTCGCAGCTCCTGGAGGCCCCTGGTGGGAGACTGACAGCAACTGTTTTCCCTATTTTCGGTGGAGGCCAAGGTTGTCAGAAATCAGAGGACTTGTTCTCTGCCCTTTCGCAGGGCAGAGCTAAGACCATAAGCTTCCTGATCCTGCCAGGGTTCCACCTGGTTCTACCACCCCTGACAGGCTTCGCTGGCTGGGCCCCCGCCCCATGGCACAGCAGGGTGGGGGATGAAGCCCACAGCTGCCTCTTATTTGGGAGGATGGTTCACATGTGAGATGCCTCACGGGGTTTAGCCCGAGGCCTGCTCAGGGCTTCAGTCCGGGTTGGGGGTTAGTTTGGGACCTAGATCAGGACCCACTCTTGAAGAGTGCCGCCCAAGCTGGACTGGCCTTGAAACAATCCCACCCCTCCTCCGGTCCAGAATGGCATCGACATCTATAGCCTGACTGTGGACTCCAAGGTCTCGTCCCGATTTGCCCACACGGTCGTCACCAGCCGGCTGGTGAACAGAGCTGACACTATGCAGGAGGCCACCTTCCAGATGGAACTGCCCAAGAAAGCCTTCATCACCAACTTCTCCATGTAGGTGCCTTCCTGCCCTCCTCCTAGTCCCCCTCCCCAACTCAGCACTGTGACACCGCACTGTGAGGTGTGTGTGCTCCACCTGGGGGCAATGCAGGGAGCCAGAGGCTCTGCCCAGGAACTTCATTCTCACCCCTCCATTCATCCATTCCTCCCCTGTGTCCTCTACCCCTTCATCCCTCCATCTCTCCATCCCTCTACCCCTGCCTCCATCCCTCCCTCCACCTGTCCTTCCCTCGTCCCTAAGTGCTGCCCAGGTGGCAGGTGGAGAACCACAGCATCTTGGTGAGTACAGCCGTGGAGCAGCCTGAAGCCAGTGTGCGGCAGGAGGGAGTCCTGTCCCAGATTCCAGCTCAGAAAATTTCCCGACCCCTGGGTTACCCCACCATGGAGCAATGCCTGGAGGAGGCATTGCTTATTCCTAGAAGTTCTGAGCCAGGCTAGTCCCCAGCTCCCAACTGGGATGCTACAGACAGAGGCCACCCTGGAAAGCCCCTGGGGTTTCTGTGGACTCTCTGAGCTGACGAGGATACTCATGGTGTCCTCTGCTGTCCACCCCCACCCTTCCCCAACTCAGTTTTGCAATGTTTGGTAAATACAAGAGAATGCTCTCTGTCCCTGGCTCCACAGAAGAGGCAGTGGTTGAGGACAGGCCAGAAAGAGGCTGATCCCAGAAACTCAGGGAGGGTGATGGGAAACACAGAGAGCCCGTGTCTCTCAGGCTGGGTCCCCAGTGTACCCTGGGACCTCTGAAGAGCTGCAGTGGGGGCGGGGTTTCTGTGGTTTGCTCCTCCCTCGCTCCCTGCCCAGCCCCCTCCAGCAGCCAGCCCCTGCTTCTCCTAACCCTGGAGCCAGGGTCTGTGCTGCCTACCTCACAGGCTGAGCTTCACAGGCTGCACTCGGCCCACCACGTTGGTGCTGAGGCCGCCAGATTGTAAGGTACCAGGCCCAGTGCATCTGCTGAGAGCCCGGGACTTGCACCCTCTCTGGGCCCAGATCCTGTTGCTGCATGAAATAGAGAAGTGGGGCGGGGTGCCTGCCTCCCTGACCGGGCTGGGACCCCCACAAGGTATCTGGGAGGTGGAGCCCTGCACCAGCCCCATCCCTAGACCAGGGTTACATTACTTGTATGACCAGGAAGTCAGGATGGTGGGGAGAAGGAACACTTGGTCCTGGCACCCTGGCTGCCCCCTCCCCACCTACCCCTACCAACCCCCACCCTTTCCCAACAGCCCCGAATGCGGCAGGCTTACGTTTGCTGCCACATCCCACAATGGTCACCCTTTCCCTCCCAGAGGAACAGCCCAGGCGGTGCTCTCAGTCCCAAAGAATGGCCACTGGGACTGTATCCATGCCCCCAGGAGTCTCATCCAATGGTTGTCCAAAACCTACTTTCCCAGAGGCCCCCTCTCTGCAGAGTGCCCTGCCCTGTGTGGGTGGGGAGAGGGCACAGCCGTGGGGAAGAGGGCTCCGAGCCTTTCAGCCCTGTGTCTCCCACTGGCCTGGGAGCCTCCTACCCAGTGTGCCTCGAGAGCTCCGACCAGCTCCGCTGGGAACAGTCTATGAGGTGGAAGGGGCAGTTGGGTCGTGGGGCCAGACTGGAAGGGATAGGAGAGGCCAGGACTCGGCCCCACCCTGCCTCTTCTGTGGGCTGCCTCCCCTCTCCGTCCTTGGCCTGGGTCCTACACACAGTCTGTACCCGGTCGGTGTATATGGGGGTGGGCTCTGTAAAGGCAGAAGTCATTCTGTCTAGAGGCACACCAAGTCCTGGAGGGGCTGCCTTGTGGAGGTGGGATTGGAGTGGGCTGCCCCACCAGGCTCTCAGCAGCACTCGCCCCGCCGTCCCCCGCCCCAGGGTCATCGATGGTGTGACCTACCCAGGGAACATCAAGGAGAAGGCTGTGGCCAAGAAGCAGTACAGTGCGGCCGTGGCCAGGGGAGAGAGTGCTGGCCTCGTCAAGTGAGCCCAAGGCGGTGGGGGGGGTGGGGGCGGGGGGACCCTGGTGGGCTGGAGCGGGGGGGGAGAAGCTACCTTCAAACCCTTTAGCCCCACTCCCACCTCCAGTGGTTGGACCCAACCTGGTCTGAAGGACCAGACCTGATGCCCCGCTCCCCTAGGGCCACCGGGAGGAAAATGGAGCAGTTTCAGGTGTCAGTCAGCGTGGCTCCCGCTGCCAAGGTGACCTTCGAGCTGGTGTACGAGGAGTTGCTCAGACGGCACCTGGGAGTGTACGAGCTGCTGCTGAAGGTTCAGCCCCAGCAGCTGGTCAAGCACCTGCAGGTACCCAGGGCTGCGTCCTCCCAGGAGGCCTCCTGGGTGACCCCTGCGCTGTCGAGGGTGGCCTCTCCTTCCCCCCTGGCTCTGGCTGGTCCCCTGACCCACTTCTCGCCTCCAGGTGGACATTCACATCTTCGAGCCCCAGGGCATTAGTTTTCTGGAGACAGAGAGCACCTTCCTGACCAGCGAGCTAGCAGATGCCCTCACCACCTCGCAGAACGAGACGAAGGTGGGCCTGCCGTGGTCAGCGGGTGAGGGTCCCGGGGAGCCTGGCTTCAGGCCAGCCCCGTGAGCCTGGGTCTCCAGACGGTGGGACAACTGGGCAGAATCTCTAAGCTGGACGGACTTCTGAGGTCCTGTCCATACTGTCATTTGGGAGACGGGGAGGGCAAGGCCTAGAGGAGGATGGGGTCCCCCTGGTTTGAACCCTGAGATCAGGAGAGAAGGACTTGGAGGGGACACTGCTGTGCGGGTCCGAGGAGCAGGGGGAGAGGAGGGAGTAGCTGGTCGTAGGCCTCCTGAGCCCGGCCTCTGCTCGCAGCTCTTCCCCTGCACGGAGGCGGCCTGTCCAACCGCTCAGCCCCAGACAGAGCTCCCCGGGATTCGCCCACGGCTGCGTGTGGGGTTCTCACCCCGGACAGGGTGCTCTCCTCTCACTTCAGCCCGGCCATTCCCTCAGGCCCACATCCGGTTCAAGCCCACGCTGTCCCAGCAGCAGGACACGGCTATGGACGGCAACTTGATCGTCCGCTACGATGTGAACCGCACCCTCTCCGGGGGCTCCATCCAGGTGCGTGGGCTCCCTGCGAGAGCGGGGCCGCCAGGAAGGCCATCCGTCCTCCAGAGCCTGAGCCTGCGTGTTCTAGAAGGAAAGCACAATGACTGCTCCTGCTCATCAGCGTGGAGCAGGGACAGCGCCGGCAGAAAACCGTCAGTTCAGTTACCTTGTCCCTCTCCTCTCTGCTCCAGATCTGGCCGGCAGGGTTTCCCTCCTTGCCTCGGCTCAGTTTTACCCTCAATCACAGCAGCTTCTTTTGCAGAAGTTTCTAGCAACATTGTACAACCCCTTTACTCTTTCGATGGACCTTGTGTGTTTTGGAGTCTTCATTCTTTTGATGGATCTCAGGGGTATTATGTCTGAACCTTTTAATATAAGCTGCCTAAAATACTCAAACACGTAGGCGGTGAAGTGTGGGGAGAGTTCTGGCGGGCCATGCGTGAGCAGGGACGTCTTCAGCAGGAGAGGGGCGAGCATGAGCCCTAAAAGATGGCAGGGATTTGGGGAGGTTGGCGTGGGACAGAGGTGAGGAAGCACGCAATGTAGGAAGCACGGGGACCAGAGGATGGCGGTGAGGAGGCTGGGAGGGGGCAGGGCAGGGCTGCAGCTCTCGTCACCTGGGGTGCATCTTGCTCTGATCGCAGATCGAGAATGGCTACTTTGTGCACTACTTTGCCCCTGTGGGCTTGTCCCCACTACCCAAGAATGTGATCTTTGTCATTGACAAGAGTGGCTCCATGATGGGCAAGAAAATCCAACAGGTGGGTCCCGTGGGCCAGGGTGGGGTGCCGAGAGCTCCCCGACACCTCACAGCATCAGCTCTGGTCCCGCAGGCAGACCCTCCTCCATCTTCCTGGGTGGGGGTTTCCAGGGGTCGAGGTGGGTCAGAGTAGGGACAGGTCCTGCCCCTAGAGCATTCACCATGTCCCCACTCTAGATGTGGGCCCTGGGGGTGCAGCCCAAGGCACAGGAGCCCCCAGTGAGGCCCCACTAAGACACCTACCTTGTCTTCCCTTCTGCTGACCAGACCCGGGAAGCCCTAATCAAGATCCTAGGCGACCTCAACCCCACAGACCAGTTCAACCTCATCAGCTTCAATGCGGAAGCAACCCAGTGGAAGCCATCCCTGATGCCAGCGTCAGCGGAGAACGTGGAGATGGCCAAGAGCTATGCTGCCCACATCCAGGCCCTAGGAGGTGGGTGCCCCTGCAGGCCCACAGGGCGGGGGCTGCCGCGGCCCTGAGCCCCGCCGGGGAGCCATCCTGAGAGCGTGTGCCCCTCAGGGACCAACATCAACGATGCAGTGCTGATGGCTGTGCAGCTGCTGGACAGAGCCATCCGGGAGGAGACGGTCCCCTCTGGGAGTGTCACCCTTATCATCCTCCTCACCGACGGCGACCCCACTGTGGGTAAGGGCACTGCCAGCAACTGCTGGGCACGCTGCACAGAGGGAGCGGCTGGGGCTCCTCCCTGGCTTCCTGTGGGACCTGAGACCCCTCTGGTTCTGAGATTCTAGAAATATCCTTTGAGCAAATCACTGTTTTCTCACCCCCTTCCCAAACCGCCGGGCCCAGGGGAGACCAACCCTGAGATGATCCAGAAGAACGTGAGGGACGCCATTGGTGGCCAGCACAGCCTCTTCTGCCTGGGCTTCGGGTTCGACGTCAGCTACGCCTTCCTGGAGAAGCTGGCGCTGGACAACGGCGGCCTGGCTCGGCGCATCTACGAGGACTCCGACTCCGCCCTGCAGCTCCAGGTGCCACCCCGTGGGCTGTGTGAGCCAGCGGGGCTCAGAGCGCCACGCAGCCCTCGTGACGCCCCCCACCCTGCAGGACTTCTACCAGGAGGTGGCCAACCCGCTGCTGACAGCAGTGGCCTTCGAGTACCCAGGCAACATTGTGGAGGAGGTCACGCAGGACAACTTCGGGCTGCTGTTCAAGGGCTCTGAGATGGTGGTGGCCGGGAAGCTCCGAGACCAGAGCCCCGACGTGCTGTCAGCCAAAGTCCGTGGGCAGCTGGTGAGTGTGGCCGGCCATCCTGGGGAGGAAGGGCAGCTGGAATGGGCATTCGAGGGGCCGGGTCCAAACCCCAGCCCCACCAGACTCCAGCTGATGGGCCAGGAGCAAAGTACCACGTGCCCCTTGCCACCTGGGGATGACATCGGTCTCCACCGCATGGGCTCATGGTGGACATGCAGTGCGATGATGGCAGGACTCTTCTGCCCAGGCGGGTGCTCAGTTGTCCTTCTGTGCTGAGGCTGTGCGCCGGCGTCACCGGGCTTGGCATCCCCTCCCGTCCGCACGCCAGCCCTCTATGGCTGTACTCAGGCAGGGAGAGTGGCTCCACTTCACAGATGAGCAAACTGAGGTCCAAGCAGGACAGGTACCTTGCCCTACAGCTGGGTCAAGAGCTCGGCTCACCACATGGTGCCCTGTCCTTGCCTCGGGGTCACAGGGAGCCCTTCTCGTTCCACAAAGAGAAACTGAATCGTCACACAAACAAGGAGCTGCAGGATGGGGTGTCCCTGACAGGTTAAACCCGGGGACTCAGAGGAGCAGTACTAGGCGTGCCAACCTGGCCTGGGGATCAGGGTGGACCTGGAGGAAGCTCAGCTGAGACCACAGGATGAGCAGGAGATGGCAGAGACCAGATGGGCGTGTGATGGGGGAATGTGTCAGGCCGGAGGGCAGGATGTGCAGGGAGACTAGCAGAAGGGCGTGGCAGGAGGGTATGAGGGACCCAAAGCCAAGTCTTGGAAGAAGTAACCAAGTGTCACAAGGGACAGTGTGTGCTGGGTGGCCCCTTGTTTGGCTTAAATCCCACACTGCCACCTCCTGGGGGTGAGCCCTGAGGAAGTCACCTACTCACCCTGTGCCGCGGTCTTCTCCTGTGCCACACTGAGACTCGGTCCCCTTCCCCACATGGTAAGGCTGCTGCGTGGACCGGCGCCTGCTCCATACACCTTATCTGCCAGCATTAGCCTGGAGGCAGGGGGTCCCCAAAGTGCGGAAGCCAAGGTGACGTGGGGCGGTTCACAAACACACGCGTCTTTGTTTCAGTGGTTATGTGTTTATTTTAATACGCCTCCTGGACAATATAACACAAACCCCAGACCTAGGATTTCCTGGGTATTTTTGCTTGAATCGAAGCCAAGTGAAGAGTGTGAGCCTATTTAAAGTTCACGTACGGAAAAACCAATAGCTGTATGCGTGGACAGGGCAAAATCTCTGCCGGTGACCTGCATGTGACAAAGCTTTGGGAGGCCTAGCTCTGGATGAGAGACCAAGGAGGGTGGCAGGATCTGATCCACACTGAAAAGTTCTTTGGCTGCTGTGGGAGTTGTGACGAGAGAGGGCTGGGGTTCCTCTGCCCCAGACCCCATTTCTCAGGGTGCTGGCCAGGTCAGCCTGAGACCAGAGGGCCCTATCCTGGGGCAGGAAACAGCAGTCCACCCAGAACTCGGGCACACGCCTCACTGTCACCACTGCACAGTGCCCAGTCCCAGCCGAGGGCACAGTTTGTGGGGGGGCCAAACCCTATCAGGGCCGTGACGTCTGAGTTCTCAATGCTGTCACCAACTGGGGAGTGCACTTCCCCGCCTCCTGAGCCTCCATCTTTGAGGTGAGGGTGGGCTCTGTCTGGGGACCCCTTCTGCTCCCCGCTGTGCCTGCACATCCTTCTCGCTGCTGTTTCTGTGGCCTGGGGCTCACATCCCCTTCTCCCCAAGGCTCCACCCGATCTCAGCTCGGAGCTCTGCACCTGGGTTAGTTTCTTCCTTTTCTCTCCACCTCCTTGTCTTCTCGTCCTCGGGGGCACTGTGACTGAGCCCCTCGCACCCCCGAACCCACTCCTCGTCCCCCACTCTGCTCAGAGGGGACACGGTCCTCATAGCCAGTGCGCGAGAGCGTCACCAGCTCGGACCGGCTTCTCGTGGAAGCTCGTGGAAGCGCCCGGAAGCCGCGGCGCAGCGTGGGCGTCAGGCCCTCACGCCCCTGCCTGGGTCGGGCCCTTCCTTCCAGCTCACACAGAACATCACCTTCCAAATGGAGTCCAGGGTGGCAGAGCAGGAGAAGGACTTCTGGAGCCTTAAGTACATCTTCCACAACTTCATGGAGAGACTCTGGGCGTATCTGACCATCCAACAATTGCTGGAGCAAATGTGGGTGTCCCGTCGTGGGGGGCCCATGAGGGCAGCCACACACAGCCTCAGCCCCCCCGCCCCAGCTTTTCACTGGTGGGGCAGGTGCAGCTGGCACGGGGCATCTCCTAGCCATGGAGAAAGGGGGTTGCGGTGTCAGGTCTGGGCTGCAGGCTCTCCAGCAGGAACGCCACCCACCCCCTGGACAGTCTGGAAGGGAGGGAGACTCTGACTAAGCATCCAGGGACCTGCTGAGTCTCTGCTGCTTCTCAACCTGCAGGGTTTCTGCATCAGATGCTGAGAAGGAGGCCCTCGAGACCCGAGCTCTGGGCTTGTCGCTCAAGTACAGCTTTGTCACACCCCTCACATCCATGGTAGTCACCAAACCTGAAGGCCAAGAACAGTCTCAAGTTGCTGAGAAGCCCACAGAAAATGGTGGGTGTAAGAGTGGGTTCCTAGCCTCCGTGGCTGCAGAGTTTTGACCCAGCATTTCCCCCAATCGCTCCCCTACATCCGAACCAAGACCCTAGGAGACTCGTCCCATTTCATGTATGAGGAAACTGAGGCGGGTCTCCCCACCCCTCCTCCCCCAAGTTCACTGCACCTATGCAGTGCTGGGGTTGGGAAGCGAGGCTCAGTACACGCACTTAAAATTTATCCAAAGCAGTTCCACTCCGTGCTCTATGTCTGACCTTCTTCT
The DNA here is from genome assembly GCA_004026885.1 of Lyroderma lyra. Lineage (NCBI taxonomy): Eukaryota > Metazoa > Chordata > Mammalia > Chiroptera > Megadermatidae > Lyroderma > Lyroderma lyra. The sequence goes on from PVJL010017474.1 coordinate 10,300, forward strand.
CTTTGTGTTTTATCCAGAAAACAGAGACCAGAACTTCGGCCTAGGTAAGGGCCTGATGGCTTCAAAGGCCGGCCTGGCTGACGGTTGGCTGATACGGGGCCTAGAATTCCGGCTCCACAAGGTTGCTGGCCGGGGCCTCTCCAGCTCAGCCCTGCTGCCGCGAGGTGGCATTGTCTGCTCAGGCACGCTGGTGCATTGAGTCACCTGTTGGTTCAGATGTTGGCTGTCCTGGGCACTAGGGATACAATCTCCGTCTAGCTAGATGCACAGCCAGGCTTCTCTGAATTCCAGGTCTTGGTGTCTCCAAATATGTCACAGACAGAAGGTCCAGAATAACAGGTAGTGAAGAAGGAGAGGGAGCGGGAGGGCAGGTGGACAGAACCTTGACCCTGGCCACAGACTGGGCTCTGGCCTGGCTCTGGCAGCAGTGATTTGCTTGGTTCGCCTGGCTGGTGGCCGGGCTGAAACTCAAAAGTCGGTGTGTCCAATTAGGAGGCAGCCATGCAAACCCTTTCCTCCCTGATAGAAGAGGCCTCAGAGGACCAGGTAGTCTGCTGGGGAACGGGGAGGAGTTTGAGATATCCCAGTGGGGAGGAGTTCGAGAAGGGTCCATTGTTTCAGCTTTGAGTTTCTCGGGGGGCCGAGGGGAGAGAGGCTCCCAGGGTGGGAGGTGTGGGGAGGGGAGCCCTCGGCCCTCTCGTGGAGTGAGTCCCAGAGGCCTGGCTGTGGGGACCTGTGACGCCTTGAAAGAAGAATGCAGGTGCTAACTTTTCTAAAGCTGGAGCTCCCTGGAAGCTACATTCCCTCGCACTGAGACCGGGACCACCCGGACCTCCTCATCGTGATCAGAACCTCCCTTACCCAGTCTTCCACATGCAGCCGGAGCAGTACCACCCCCGCATCGTGTTAGGTGAGCCACTCTCCAACTGCAAGCTGATAATCCAACCTGCCTATGGAGGCGGACGGGCAGAGCACAGGGTGGGCACAGCCCAGGGAGAGTTGCTGTGAGGCATGACATTAAATAATGTGTCCTTTATTTTCACTGAATCAGATTCATTTCACTCTGGAGGCTAGCTTAGGATGGAACCTTCTAGAAAGGGAAGGCTTCCTCCATTTCCAAAGCCATCCGTGGTCCCCTGCGCGGTTTCTGATCTCCAAATCTGGACTCAGACACAGCTCAGAGCCAGGCTGAACCCTCAGTGTTTTTCCTTACATAGTGCTCCTGTTCGAAAATCTCTTTGTCAGGTGTCTCCTGGGTTAGGTGTGTGGCGAGGGTGCAGGGTGGTGAGAAGCAGGTGGCCACGATGTCTGGAGGGCACGATGATTGCACTGAATCCTGACTGCCTTCTGCCTTTTGGGTTCTGGCTGATTCTGCAATGGTGCCTGCTTTGTCACCATCAATACCCCCAGGTCCCGATGGAGGGTTTCATGGCGTTGATTTAAAAATCAAAAGTAGTCCCCAGTCCAGAGCTCTCACAGTCAACTGCACCCTAATAGCAGGGAGAGCCTGGGATGGGAGAGACCCCAGGGGTCTCTATGAACCTGCCCTGTGAGTTTCTCAATATTCAAGTGCAGAAGGAGCTCTGGCCACACCTGTCCACTGCTCCAGCCTTCAGCTTCCCTTGTCCCTGCCTTCTCAGAAGGGGATGCCTAAACCCAGACGTTTTCTTTTTTCAGTATCAACCACAGTAGCCCCACCCCCAGGTAAGCTGCCCGCCCTCCTCAGCCCCCAGCCCCATCCTTGCCCCCCACCCCATCCTTGTCCCTTAGCCTGCTCTACCTACCCAGGAACCGCACCTGCTGTCCCAGCCCCCATCCAGGCTCCTCCTGTCATCCTGCCACTGCCTGGGCAGAGCGTGGACCGGCTCTGTGTGGACATCACGCACTCTGAGGGGCCAGTGAACCTGCTCTCAGACCCTGACCAAGGTGAGAGGTGCACACCCAGTCATCCATCCAGAGGGACCCAGATGCCACTCACCCACAACCAACTGCCCTGGAGACCACAGTGGGACCCCTGCCCATGGAGCCACACGGGCAGATCGTGCCTCGTGGGCCTGTCCTAGGTCATGGCGCAGTCACACCTCGAACACCGACACTTAACACTCATACATCCACCACACAGCCCTTTTCCCAGGCACCACATATGCAGGTCTGGATGACCTGGCACTCCAAGGTAGCCAGGTGTGGGCATAGCTGTACTTCAGGGGTGGAAAGACGTGTCTGGGCACAGATAAGCATAGTGACCTGCAGTCAGTGCCCAGAACGACATGGAGACAAGCCCGGAGGAGGAGGCGAGCGCTGTCTGAGGGCCAGGGGAGGCTGCAGAGGGTCCCACAGGAGTGAGTGGGTCTGGGCAGACACGTAGGGGTTCACTAGGCAGAGGATGGTGTAGGCAGAAGCCCAGAACCCCCAAATCTGTGAGTGAGACTGTAGAGAATGTGAAGGAGGTGAATGGCAGAAGAGGGGAGGTGTGCTGGCCGGACCTGGCCTGCAGCCGCCAGAAGGGTCTTAATGTGGCGCAGAGCTGTCAGGTCACACACAGGGACGCCCCGCACCCAGCTCGGGGACGCTCACACCAACTTAGTCTCCCGCTTCGGCAAGCCGGACCCAGTCTGTTTGCTCCCTGAGAGTGGGGACACAGACTTTCCATCTTGGCCTTGGCCGTGGTGCCGACTCAGGACCCGGCACACCACCGGGGCTTTATAAATGTTAGCTGACTTCAGACAAGAGCTGCCTTCTCAGAGGGCTCATCCCTGAGGACTGGGGGAGGGGGGCCTTCCAAAGCCACGTGGAACCAAGGGATGAGCGGGAAGGCTGTGGGAACCACGCTCTGGTGAGAGGGAGGCCTGGGGAAGGGCGTTGGTACAGGGCGACTCTGGGGGACGTAATCAGGGAAGACCCCCTGTTCAGGCCAGTGCCCAGCTGGGGCCGTTGCTCTAACCTTTCCTCTTCTGGCCCCCTCAGGGGTCGAGGTAACTGCCCAGTATGAGACGGAGAAGGCCCAGTTCTCATGGATCGAGGTGACCTTCAAGAACCTCCAGCTTGAAGTCCATGCGTCCCCTGAGCACGTGGTAGTGACTCGGAACCGAAGAAACTCTGTGTTCAAGTGGAAGCAAACGCTGTTTTCGGTGATGCCCGAGTAAGCCTTGGGCTGGGTAGTGACCCCTCAGGCCGCATTATCTGGTGACAGTGCTGACAGGTGGCCTGAGGTCATGGGTCTAGGAATGGAGTGGCTTGGCTGGGCTGGGCCTGGTACTCTGTAGTGGGCTGCACCCACGGATGGGCAGAGAGGCAAGAGCCCTGCACCTAATGCCTCCTGCTCTGAACGGCATCAAGGGTTGGTCCTGGGGACCTGGCTGCCCTCACACCTAACCCAGGTGACTCTAGTGTAAGGGATGGTGTGGTTGAAAACTAGCTCTGCTGCTGATCCTATGTGACCCTGAGCCTCAGTTTTCTTGTTTATAACTGGAGATAACACCCCAGCCCTGAGTTAGAGGCTAAGGGGAGACCCAATGAGAAAATGTGGCTGGGGAGAAAACTGACCATTAGAAGGGGCGGTGCCTGCTGGGCACGCCGGAGGGCAGCTCTCTATGTGGTGACATAATGATGACAATAAGGAGAAGTTGGAGGGTACTGTTTCCTAGGGGAGGTTGTGAATGTGACCTTCAGCATATGCTTGCAGCTCTGCTGAGAGACAAGTCGATCTGACATCAATCACTGGGCAGCCGGGCTGGGGGTAAGGGAGGTAGATATTGACCTGCTCTGAGTCAGGCTGCCCCACTGTAGAGCCTTCCAGAGACAGGTCCCCAGCTCTGGAAGTTGCAAGGGGCCTGGGAACGAGGCCGAGGACCTGGCCCCCTCTGAGCCTTGCCGTCTGTGCCCCCAGCCTGTGCCGAGTGCGAGGACACATGTCAGCTCCCTCTCACTAACCCCCTCAGCAGAGATGAGGTTGCCCTTGACGAATGAGTGAGCACCTCGCAAATCCGAGAGGCTCACCTGAAAACCTCCCAATTTCATAAAACATCTTAAAGTTTCCTATTGTCTGATCAGTACACCGACAGCATTGTTGGGCTTTGGGCACGCACACCGGAAGATGGAATAAAGAATTCCTATTCGTTGTAGTGACAGGGTCCACATACTTTCAAGAGCCATAAAAACAAAAGCGACAGAGTAAATATTAGGTACCCACTGAGTCCCGGGAAAAGACGTCGTGAGAAACCAAACTAAGAGCACCAGAGGAATAGGAGTCGGTACTTCGGGGCCACCAGATGTCATTGAAGTAACTGGTCCCAGTTTACTAATGAGGAAAGTGACAGCCGGATGGTTCAATGACCTTCCCGCCCAAGGCCACAAAGGGATTCCCCAGGACAAGAGGGCAACCCCCACGCACTCCCACCCCAGCTGCAAGGTCCCCCGCGGGCGTCTCCAGGCCTGGCCTCCTCTCAGGACGCCGTCCCCCACAGCCTCAAGATGACCATGGACAAGGCAGGGCTCCTGCTGCTCAGCAGCCCCGGCAGAGTGACCATCGGCCTGCTCTTCTGGGAAGGCCCTGGGCATGGGCTCCGGCTCCTTCTGCGGGACACTGACCGCTTCTCTAGCCATGTCGGCGGGACCCTTGGTAAGCTGCCCGTGGCCCCAGGCTCAGCACCCCCGAAGCCACCTCTGCACGCCTGTGTCTTTATCCCTCACCGACTCAGCTCTGCCTCTCAGGCCAGTTTTACCAGGCTGTGCTCTGGGGGTCCCCAGGGGCAGATGACAGCAAACGAACACTGAGGGTCCAAGGGCGTGACTACCCTGCAACCAGGTAACTCAGCACAAACAGACGACTGAGCCTGGCTGAGAGTGGGGCCGGGGGTTAAGAGCTGGTCTTTGGGGACCCCCACTCCCCTGTCCTTGCTGGGGAATTAGAGATAGCCAGGTGAAAGATTGATGACATGTCTGACCCAGCTCTCAGTGACCCCACAAAGCATGGTCAACTCAGACCCACAGGAAACACCGGCCCAGCGATCCCTACGGTGAGCTGAGGGCGGTAGGACACGCTCCCGAACCCCCGGGCCCTGGGCCTGGAGCACACACACAGCTGAGTTCCCTGACGTGACAGGGCCTCGTCGGCCTGGGCCCGAGGGAACTCTCAGGGGCCCCGAAACTCCACCCTCCACGTGCCTATCCCCAGCTCTCTCCCTGTCTTCTCACCACCCCTGAGATTGACTGACCACCTGTCTGTCTGTCTGTCCGTCTGTCCATCCCAGAGAGCTCAAGCTGGATTACCAAGAGGAGGCCCCGGGCACAGAGATCTCCTGCTGGTCTGTGGAGCTGTCGTTCTGATGGGCAGCGTATGCCCATTCCACTCACTCACTCCCCCTGCTGCCCCACTGTGTGCAGCTGGCTGTCATCCTGTGACCACAGGGCCACCTGTGGAGCCTGGACTGTGATGGGGAGGGGAGGTCCACTCATTACAAATAAAGAAAGGTGGTGTGAGCCCAGGGAGTGGGCACCTCTGGTTTATTGGGCCACATCCCAGGGCCTCGGAAGGCGTCCTGGACACTCAGCACTGTGTCACATGAGGATGTCCCGCTGCCAGCCCCTCAGTGGTCAACAGCACAATGGAGAGCTTTCAGTCCCTTCACTTTACTAGGAGGGAAACTAAGATTTGGAGTGATCAAACCACCCATTTAAATTGTCACTTGAGCCCCTAGCTGGGTGCTTAGGGCAAGAGAACATCCTCTGTGACCAAAGGTTTAGTCTCAGTCCATAAAAAACAGCTTTGGCTCAAAAAAAAAGAGAGAGTGAACTGGGTAGCAGTTCCTTGTAGGCCATTCTCAGCAAGCCTTTGGGCCCCTCTGCAATGGGATTTGCATGACGCAACTTGTTTTCACCCCTGTGCTCAGGAACAGGCCCGGAAGGAAGGAAGCCAGCTCTGGGCGCCAAAGGAGAGAGATGAGGCCCCTGTCCCCGGAGGGAAGCAAGTGTGTGTCCCCAAGAGCCTCTCATGGGGGTGGCCCAGGCCCCCACGTCTAACTCGTTGAGTGTCTCCTCTCCTATCCACGCCCCAGGGTTAGGCATCCCAAAGCTCCCACCCGATTCCCGCGCAGGCAAAGCACACAGAACACATTACGATTACTCCGCCCATTTACACACGTGAGGTGCCTTTGGTTTGCAAATAAAAAGCATAAAGAGAATGAAAGCAAACACCGCGAGAATGGGAGTAAGAGGAAAAGGACCAAGCAGGCGGGGAGCTAACCGGGGACCCCGGGGTGGGGGAGCAGCACAACGCTGGGCTCGGCCTTCCCCGCGGCCAGGGTAAAGCACAAAATGAGCCCACCGGCTCGCTAAGAGGAAGCAAGTCAGAGCACCAGCAAAAGCGTTCCTTTCCCAGCTCGGGCTGATGGGGTGCCTCCTGGGCAGGCCTTTCTAGAAGGGTCGGAGAGGAGGCCCGTGGGAGGAGCTCCCGCGGCAGGTTTGCCAACTCGCAGGTACACGCGTTCCGGCGTGGCTGCCGCTCCACCGGGCCTGGCTGGCGGGAGGGCTCCCCGGCTGGGCTGCTGTGAGACGAGGGGGCAGCCCCGGGGGCCCCCCGGCTGGGCTGCTGTGAGACGAGGGGGCAGCCTCGGGGGCCCCCCGGCTGGGCTGCTGTGAGACGAGGGGGCAGCCTCGGGGGCCCCCCGGCTGGGCTGCTGTGAGACGAGGGGGCAGCCTCGGGGGCCCCCCGGCTGGGCTGCGGGGCTCGCTCTGCGTGCCGAGACGCGAGAGGGCAGCAGGGTGGTGGGTGACTTTCTGGCCCGGCCGGCCGGGCAGGTGTCTTCTGCGAACAATTGGGAGTAGGTCCCTGTCCTTCATGGCTTTGTTCACCGAGTGTTTCCACCCTAGGCTGAGTGCTGTGGGCCCCGTGACGGGCGCAATGCCTATTGTGGCAGCTGCCACCCAGAGAACGACCAGGTGCCCCAAGGAGCCCCGAAGGGGTCATCTTGCCCAACCTGGGGAATATCAGGGCAGGCTTCCTGGAAGTGGCATGGTCGGGGTTGAGCCTTAAAGAATAAAGAGAAGTCAGCCCAGTAGAAGAGGAGGACAAGGACACCAGGCCTAGCAAGGACATTGTGCACTGAGTTCAGAGAACATCCTCGTGACCCACGGCCAGATCCCACCCTGACCCCTCCTGACCTTCATGACCCTTCCCATTCTGACCGCAACATCCTCTAGCCTTATCGTGTCCCTGGCCGTGCCATCGAGCAGAGCTGCCCACTGCTTCCTTCAGTGGGGTACCCTCTGCCACATGCCCTCAGCCCCTCAGGCAGACAGCAGCACAGGCAAAGGATCTGGGGCAGGAGGCAGTCTGGTCTGGAGCCCAGAAAGTGAGGGGCCGTGACCCACGGCCAGATCTGGGGCTGATGAAGCTGAGGAGCTATGGGAAGGGCTTTTGTCTTGGTCCCAAGAGCCGTGGGTGGGAGCTGTCATTTGTAGGGTTTTGTGCAGGATGATCCGTCCTGCTCTGCAGAAAGCTCTCCCTGGAAGTAGGGACACCCAGAAAGGAGCAGCTGTGGTTGTCCAGGTGGGGTGGGGCTCTCAGAGTCCCTTCTCCGGGAACCTGCCCAGGACTTATTGTGAGGGGGGAGCAAGGTAGTCGCTGTGGGCTATGATTGGAGGATCCCCGGGACCCCCAGCCCAGCTGAAGGCAAACTTGAAGTGCCCATGAACATAGGAACTAATTTACTAAGCTGTGTGCCCCCAGATTCTGGCTCAGAAAGTGGGGTTTATCTGCTGAACAGATGGATGGTTGTGGGTGGATGGATAGTGGGCCGGTGGGTAGGTGGGAGGGTAGATGGATAGAGGGAG
>PVJL010017475.1:0-18115 GCA_004026885.1 Lyroderma lyra
AGAACTGGATCATCTAAATAGACCAATCAGTAGCAACGAGATTGAAATGACTATCCATAATCTTCCTAAAGGCAAAAGCCCTGGACCAGATGGTTTCACCAACGAGTTCTACCAAGCATTTAAAGAAGAATTAATACCTATCCTCCTCAGACTCTTCCAAAAAATTGAAGAGGAAGCCATATTCCCTAACTCATTCTATGAGGCCAACATTACTCTAATACCAAAGCCTGGCAAAGACAACACAAAAAAAGAAAACTATAGACCAATATCTCTGATGAGCACAGATGCAAAAATCCTGAACAAAATATTAGCAAACAGAATACAACAATGCATCAAAAAGATCATACATCATGATCAAGTGGGATTCATCCCGGGAGCACAAGGATGGTTCAACATACAAAAATCAATCAATGTGATACACCGCATAAACAAAATCAAAGATAAAGACCATATGGTCATTTCAATTTATGCAGAAAAAGCTTTCAACAAGGTACAACATCCATTTATGATCACAACACTAAATAAAATGGGTATAGAAGGAAAGTATCTCAACATAATTAAGGCCATATATGACAGACCCTCGGCTAACATCATACTGAATGGGGAAAAGCTGAAACATATTCCCCTAAAATCAGGAACAGGGCAGGGATGCCCCCTGTCACCAATGTTATTTAATATAGTACTGGAAGTTCTAGCCACAGCAATCAGGCAAGAGAAAGGAATCAAAGGTATCCAAATTGGAAAAGAAGAGGTCAAATTGTCACTATTTGCAGATGACATGATCCTTTATATAAAAAATTCCAAAGATTCCACCAGGAAACTATTAGAAACAATTAACGAATATAGTAAAGTTGCAGGATACAAAATCAATGTACAAAAATCAACAGCATTCCTTTATACAAACAATGAATCCTCAGAAAAAGAAATGAGGGAGTCAATTCTTTTTGCTATCACAACAAAAAGAATGAAATACCTGGGAATTAACTTAACAAAGAAAGTGACAGACTTATACACAGAAAAGTATAAGACACTTTTGAAAGAAATTGCAACAGACTTTAAGAGGTGGAAAAATATTCCCTGTTCATGGATAGGAAGACCTAACATTGTTAAAATGGCCATTCTGCCCAAAGCAATCTACAGATTTAATGCAATACCCATCAAAATCCCACAATTGTACTTTTGTGAAATAGATAAAAGAATTATTAGATTTATATGGAACCATAAAAGACCTCGAATTGCCAAAGCAATGCTACATAAAAAGAATAAGGCTGATGGCATTACATTCCCTGACTTCAATTTATATTACAAAGCATCAATAGTCAAAACAGCTTGGTACTGGCAGAAGAACAGAAATATAGACCAATGGAATAGAACTGAAAATCCAGAAATAAACCACAAACTTATGGACAAATAATTTTCGATAAAGGAGCAAAAAACATACAATGGGGAAAAGACAGCCTCTTTAGTAGGTGGCGCTGGGAAAACTGGAAAAATATATGCAAAAGAATGAACCTGAGCTGTGAACTCTCTCCATATACGAAAATTAACTTAAAATGGATTAAAGACCTTCATATAAGACCTGCAAAAGTAAATGTATGGAAGACATTGGTACTAAACTTATAGACCTAAGACTCAAGGAAGACTTCATGAACCTGTCCTCAAAGGCAAGGGAAGTAAAAGCAAAAATAAATGAATGGGACTATATCAAACTAAAAAGCTTCTGCACAGCAAAAGAAAACCATCAACAAGGCAAAGAGACAGCCAACTGAATGGGAGAAAATATTTGCAAATAATGCATCAGATAAGGGTCTAATATCTAAAATATATAAAGAACTAATAAGACTTAACAAAAAAACAAACAACCCAATTAAAAAGTGGGCAGAAGAACTAAACAGACACTTCTCCCACGAAGAAATACAAATGGCCAGCAGACATGAAAAAATGCTCATCCTCATTAGCTATCAGGGAAATGCAAATCAAAACCACAATGAGATACCACCTCACACCTGTGAGAATGGCTATTATCAGCAAGACAAGGAATAACAAGTGCTGGAGAGGATGTGGAGAAAAAGGAACTCTGGTACACTGCTGGTGGGAGTGCAAACTGGTACAACCACTGTGGAAGGCAGTGTGGTGGTTCCTCAGATAATTGGGAATGGAGCTACCATTTGACCCAGCAATCCCCCTTCTGGGGATCTACCCAAAAAACCTGAAAACCTTTGTCTGCAAAGACATGTCCCCCAATGGTCATCGCAGCGCTGTTCACAGTGGCCAAAACATGGAAACAACCAAAGTGCCCTGCGACAGATGACTGAATAAAGAATCTGTGGTACATATACACAATGGAATATTACTCAGCTATAAGAAAAGATGAAATATTGCCATTTGCAACAAAATGGGGGGACCTGGAGATCATCATGCTCAGTGAAATAAGCCAGACAGAAAAATCAAAGAACTGTATGACTTCACTCATATGCGGAATATAAAACTGAAATCAAAGAAAAAAGAAATGAACAAACAAATAACCCATGGACACAATCAATAGTTTAATGTTTATTTGGGGACGAGTGGGTGAGGGAGGGGAGAAAGGGGAGGGGTTGGAAGAGGAGGTGGAGAAGCTAAATATAAGGTGATGGAAAGAGAAGTCACATTAGGTGGTGAACTTATTATACAACAAGTTGACAATGCACTGTAGAATTGTATGCCTGAAACCTATATAATCCTTGCTAACAGATGTCACCCCAATATGTCTAACAATAAAAATAAATTAAAAAAGAAAAAGAATACATGGATGCCTTAATGCATTAAGTTGGTCAAAAGCTACAAACTTCCAGTTATAAAATAAATAAGTCCTAGGGATGTAATGTACAACAAGGTGACTATAGTTAATAATACTATATTGTACATAGGAACGTTGCTAAGAGAGTAAAATGTCCTCATCACAAGAAGAAAATAATTGTAACTATGTGTGGTAATGGATGTTAACTAGACTTATTGTGGAAATTATTTTACCATGTGGGCATGCTTCTCATACACAAGTGAAAAGGGCAGACCCAGAGCTAGATGGTACCAGATCTTCACATCTTGAGAGCAAGGTACATTTTGTAAACTATATAATCTTACTCTGTTCATTTCTGTAGAGTCTAATAAAATCTTGTTCAATGTCCTTGTCAGATCTTGAGGAATTACTGATTCATTGGAAGAGCCCTCTGTTCATCTTTATCCAGTATTTTCTTTGAAACCTGAGTAATGTTGGAACTGACCGCAAAGGACCCATTTAAAGATGAAGGGGAACCTTAGGGAATAAGATCCCATAGGGATTTTCTTATAATTCATAATAATAAAGGATCTGGGTGTTGTCTTAAAAATAAAAGAAAGCAGGAGTTACTTGATTAAAAACCCTCTCAGTAGCTCATCACCTCATTACCTTTAGTACAACATCAAACTTCCTGGCCTGACTCACCAGATAGTCATAATCTGGTCCTAGTCATCTTTGTCTTTCCTCCTATGTACCCCATATCTTAAACATACACACATACTTTAAAACCCTGTCTTTCTTATTTTGTTTCCTTTGCCCATATTACCTGCCTTTCTCCTACTCATTCTTCAAGACCCTACATCAATGTCACCTCTACTATGAAGAGTTCTTATTCATCCTCTCTACTCCCTACAAAATTAGAATTTCTCTATTCCATGACTCCATAGCCCTTTTTATATAATCCTATTACATCACTTTCCACATTATCATCACTACACATCTATCTCTTGCCAAAATTGTGTATTTCCCAAATGCAAGGATCTCTCCACACCAAGCATAGTATGTATTCATCATGAATGTCAAGAATGGTATTAAGTCAATGCATGTAAAGAAATTGCCCTGATCATTTTTGCTGTTAGGAAGAAGTCCACCAGTTACCTCTGGCAATCAAATATAAAAGGCAATGTTTGTCTTTAATTTGAAAAATCCATAGGATTTTCCCAGAAGCCTTCCCAAGAAAGTATCATTACATTACAAATATTCTGATAAATTCAGGAAAAATATCTTTGACCTGAGTTACTCTAGTAACTGAGACTAAAAGATGGCTAATTGAGCAGAACTTTTCCAATTAGTCTTTTTATTAATGAATTTCACAGGGGAAAAAATGTCAGCATTACATCATGTTGCACAAAATCTTGTAAGGAAGGCTGAAAAACTGCTTCTCGGTGTTTTGGCTAAGATCAAGTGTAGGAAGGCTGAAAGGCAAATATTGAAGGGCTGATTGTTAAGTTTTTGTTGTTGTTGTTGTTGTTGTTTATTCTTTGTCAAATAGAGGAGAAAATGAATATTGTTATTATTTGAGAAAAAAAAGTTGAAAAACCACAGCCATTGCCTGGTTAGTAACAATTTATTTCTCAGCACAAAATATTACATAAACTCTACATCTTGTTTAGTGCAATGAATTGTTAGCCATCAATTATAGGGCAGCATTTGGAATTAATTTTCTGAATTTGTAGCCTTATGTTCATAAAACCTACAGTTTTAGTTTCTGATGTCATTCTACAGAGCAAGGAGTAGACCTCACAGACTGCAATCTACATACATGGGAATTTGGTCACAAGAGAAGGGAAAATAAGAATAAAGAAAAAATCAAAACAAAACAAAGCTAAAAGAAATTAAAAATAATAGAAAGTCAACCTGTTAATCCAGGAATTAAATGCATAACATTATGTTCATTATTAGGATTCCCTTTGTTTTTACCTTCAATAGAGTTAGACAACGTAAGTTTTGTTCCCATTTAATTCCCAAGGGAAACTTTTGGTGTCCAGGAAAAGTGCCAAACTGAATAGTTCAGAAAATTTATTTCCTTCTAATAGAAATACTACATAAGAAAGCATGTGTGTTCTTGCTCTGATTTCTCTCTTCTTGTTTTCTATAGGGATTGCCATGAAAACCTCAAAACAAAGTCTTAGGTGCTGTGTCCAGGAACTGCAAGGAGTGGGAACTGGGGCAGTCACATTCCACTACCTATCCTGATCAGCAGTGAGGAGCCTCAAGAAGCAGTGTGGAGGGAAAATGTGCTTTAGCAACATGAGAAGAGGATTAAGTGCCCAGGCCCTCTCCCAACAAGAAAACAATGCCCAGTTGGCTGAATATTTCTCAAGCTTGCAGGGAGGGCATTTTCCTTTATTTTATGCTTTAATTTAGAGGAACAAGCCACTTACTCTCACACTATAGCTCCAGATCAATCATATGTTTTCTGGTTAATTTTTAAAATTAACTTCCTAAACTTCAGACTCACATATCTAAATGCCTACACGATGTCTAATTCAGTGTGGCTAATACCAAACTCATCTACTGCCTCCTGAAACTTAGTTCTGCTATCTTCCCAGTTTCATTTAGAGATTTGGCACCACCCCCACACCAACCACACAGACTAAACACTGAGAAACCGTGTTCTCTCATTTTCACATTCTTTGCAACCCCATAAACATCCCCACCCCAGCACCATGTAACCAGTTACTAAATTCTGGTGAATATATCTCCTAACTATTTCTCAATTTCTCCTACCTCCCTTCTCTTCTTTCATTGCTACTTCACTGTTTCTTCCTGGATAGCATTCTTTGCTGCATAACAGACCCTTAAAGGATGTCTTGTTTTCATAGAATGAAAATGGATCTTCCTATTCATTTACTATAGGGTGAATGGTTTTACCAGGTTCTTTAGAGTTAGACTGAAGAGGAAAAATAGAACAGGATTTCCTGTGATATCTGAGAGGGCAGTGTTAAAAGGTGATATAACCCAAACTGGCTCTGCTTTCATCAGCCTGGGGTGTAAAAAACCATCATTGAAACATTTCACAAAGTTGCCCCTCTGTCCTGTCTTAACAATTCTTTGTGAGCAAGGCTCTACCCATAGAGTAACATACAATAATCCATTGGTTGCAGGAGTGTGTCTTGAAAATCCCAGTTGCCTGGAATCTTGTTGAAATGCAGACTCTGGTTTAGGAAGCCTAGAGTGGAGCCTGAGCTTCAACATTTCTAACAATTTCCCAAGTGATGCTAAGGCTGCTTGCTCTGTGTGTCACACCCTGAGTGGAAGAGTTTAGATAATCTCTGTCAGAGTAAAATTGTATTGCCACAATCTATAGGACTATCAATATGGAATCATTAACAGTGGCTCAAGGCTCTGCAAGCCCCCAGGTTATGCAGTTGCAGCCTTGTGGCAACATAGATTTTCACCCAAATGAGCAAGGGCTCCTTGGAACTAAGAAACAGTCAAGGTCTCTCCAGGTTGCAGAAGGTGTGCTTAGCTGGGGATTTAGGAAATTTTAGGACAAGACATTTACACAGGTCTGGGCAAGCTTAAAAGATCAAACAAGGGAAGCCAGGCAGGTAAGGATGCACATTAGGAAGCTATTTCCTCTCCTGGTCTGAAGTGATGGGAACCTGATGAAACTTGGGGCCATGGAGAGAGCTACTAGCAGGTGCTGAAGCCACATTAGAAGAAACCCTCGGCCATGGGCAAAACCATGGTGCTAAAGCAAGGAAGAAGGAGGCAGGGAAAATACCACCTCATTCTCCCCTCAATGGTGACCAGGGTTGACCAAATCCAACTACAGGAGAGAAAGTAAAAGAGCCCCATGCTGCAGTCCAGAAGGAGTTAGGTCCTTGGGGAACAGAGCAGAATAGAAAAGGACAGGAAATTGATATGGGTTGGTTAGCAGAAAATAAACATGTCATCAGCCCTTACAATAAGAGTTTCAGATTGGATTGAGAATTCTCATTTTTTAATAGTGTGTGAATATTTAGAAACATGGTATCCCTAAGCACAGACTGAGTAGGAGAAAAGCCACTCTCGACCCTCAACCCTAAGAAAAGACTGGAGGAAAAGACTCTCTCTCTCTCTCTCTCTCTCTCTCTCTCTCTCTCTCTCTCTCTCTCGCTGTGTGTGTGTGTGTGTATGTGTGTATGTGTGTGTGTGTGGTGTTAACAGACCTCTCCTGTATTTTTATTTATTTTTTTATTTTTCAATTACCTTTGACATACAATATTATTTTGGTTTCAGGTATACAGCATAGTGATGAGACATTTATATGACTTACAAAATCCCCATTTTGATATATCTGGTTCCCACCTGACACCATATATGGTTATTACAAGGTTATTGATTGTATGCTTTATGCTGTGCTTTACACCCCTGTGACTGTTCTGTGACTATGAATTTGTACTTCTTGATTTCTTCCCCCTTTTCACCCACCCTTTCAGCTCTCCTACCATCACCCTGATAAAACTAGTACCCATCTGACACCACACAGTTATTGCAACATTATTGACTATATTTGCATGTTATAGTCTATATCCCTGTGACCACTGCTTTATAACAACCAAACTAAACTTCTCAATTCCTTCCCCTTATTTTACCCACTCCCCCAACCATCCTCCCATCTGGCAACAAATTAATGTTTTTCTATATCTGTGAATTTGTTCCTGTTCTGCTTGTTTATTTTTCTTGTTTGGATTTCACCTATAAGTAACGAGAATTTGCATCTGATCTGTCTTCCTCTGTTAGACCCTCCATTCAGTGCAATACCCTCCAGGTCCTTTGATTGTAGCTTTTAATCTATATAATTTGAAAGTAACTGTTGATAGATATGTAGCTATTTCTATTTTATTATTCATAATTTTTGTTCCCCACCCCCCCCACCAAGAAAGTCCCTCTAACATTCTTTGTACTGGTTTGGTGGTGATGAATTCCTTTAGCTTTTTCTTGTCTGGGAAGCTCTTTATCTGTCCTTCAATTTTGAATGCTAACCTTGCTGGATAAATTAATCTTGGTTGTACATCCTTGATTTTCATCATGTCAAATGTTTTCTGCCAGTCCCTTCTGGCCTGCAAAGTTTCTGATGAAAAATCAGCTGAGAGTCGTATGGGTGTTCCCTTATAAGTTACTACTTGTCTTTCTCTTGTTGCTTTTAGAATTTTATCTTTGTCTTTAACTTTGGCCAGTTTAATTATGATGTGTCTCTGTGTGGGCCTGTTTGGGTTCATCTTGTTTGGGACTCTCTGCGCTTTCTGGGCTTATATGACTATTTCCTTCATGAGGTTAGGGAAGTTTTCAGTTATTACTTCTTCAAATAAGTTCTCAATCTCTTGCTGTTCTTTTCCCCTTCTGATATTCCTATGATATGAATGTTGTTATGCTTGCTGTTGTCTCAGAACAATCTTAAGTTATCTTAATTTTTTTGTATTATTTTTTCTTTTTATTGTTCTGATTGGGTGTTATCTGCTAGCTGTTCTTCCAAATCACCGATTTGCACCTCTGCTTCATCTGGTCTGGAGATTTCTTCTATTCCACATTTCATTTCTTTTATTATAATCTTTATTCTGTCTGGTCTCTTTTAATGGATCTTATGTCTTCCTTTATGCTCGTTATCTCTCTGTTGAAATGTTCACTAATCAAAGAAATTTATGACCATTGTTTTGAGCTCTGTCTCTGGCAGGTTGCCTGTCTCCATCTCATTTACTGTGATTTTTCTGTTTTTCTTTCTTTTGAGCTGTATAGCTTTGTTTCCTCATTCTGGCAGCCTATCTGTTGTAGATATTCTGAGCCTTAACCTGACACTCACTGCTGCAGTTTCTTCAGGGCTCACTGCTAATGCCAGGAGGAGGTGGTGGGGAGGGCAGAGGTCTGGAAGGGCAGGTGGGTAGGTGAGGATGACCAGGGTTCGTGCCTTTGTTTTCTGCCTGGTGCTGCTGCAGACATTGTAGGCTGACACCTTTATGTTTCCCATTTGCTTTGAGGTGTCTGCCTTGATTTCTGGGATCAGCTGTCTTGTAAGCTCATCCCACAGACAGGAGACTTCTTGTGGGCAGAGAAGTGCCCTTGCAGCCTTTTCTCTCTTTGTCTTTCTCAGTCAGAGAGAGGTTGGGCTTCAGCTTCTTACCACCCCCATCATTCCCCCCTTCTTAGAACCAGAGGGAATTTGGGTGGCAGTGTCTTGGGACACCAGTGCCTGCACCTCCTGGGGTCAAAGTAAGGTGTGGTTGCAGTGTCTTGTAATTCCAGCCTGTAGGCATTTTTTTCTCTGTTCCCCTAACTGAGTAAGGTCCATAATGCTCACCCACCACCTCTTCTTTCTCCCTACCCCAACCACAGAGTTCCAAACAGGAACCCGCATGGCCTGTGTCTTTGCTCCCCTTTCCTTCCTCCTCACTTTGCACCTCTTTGCCCATCTATGGATATTTCAATGCAACAAGCAGTCTCTTAGCTGTGTTTGTGCATTGGATAGGGAATCTTTTAGAATCTTTTATTGAATTATAGTTGTATTATTAGTTGTAACTTCCAGGGGAGTTTTCCAGGAGTGCCTCTCATGCCGACATTTTGTGAAGCGTCTCAGAAAAGCCATTCTTCTCACACACACACACACACACACACACACACACACACACAAGTCACTATTGAGCATCCTGACCACCAAGACAAGGTCAGGTTAAACAGGAAGAAACAATATGTGAGGGAGTCACCTCAAGCTAGTCCCTTTTCCTGCCTCTTTTGGCTTCAAATACCACACAGACTTTGAACCTGAACTTCCACTTAACCCAAAAATTCAATTCTTTAAAGGATTATGGGCAAATATGTATCAGTGCAGACAAGATTCTAAATAAGTTTGCTGCCTTTTCCAAGTAAATCCCTGCTTTCTTTTCCATGGACCTCATCATATCTAAGAAAATATAAATAGGAGAGGATGGTTTCTACACACTAAGATGTACTTAGTGAAGGAAGCAGGGCAAACTGATTATGGGAAAACACACAGGACATTTGGGTTGAAATTTTACCTTTGAGTTCATTCTCAACAGAGCCATAGAATGCAAACTGCTGAGGTTTAGCACATCTAGTTTAGGAGGATAAAGGATTTCTCTTACCTCATTGCCTCAAAAAAGCTCAATAGGTCACATTTCCGTCTTTGGCCTTTCCTTCCTATGCACAAAATTCCAGAAGTTACTGTGTTGCTGAATTTCCTTTGGTCACAGAAAAAATAGTCATTATTGTTAAATGTAAGGAACTGATCTGACTTAGAGTCAATGAATTCTTCCTGCAAGTGACAAAGCCTGTTTCCTCTAACTGGTAATGAAACTCTAGTAGTGCACTGGACATGCATTTTCAAAAGCAAATAATCTCTGGCAAGGATACAATCTTGTAACTTAATCTATCAAAAGTAAAGAATAATATTTTAAAGCCATTGTGTCTATTGTGATAAAACATACATAATATAAAATTTATCATTTAATCATTTTAAGTGTACAGTTTAATGGCATCATGTATATTAACAATCATATTTTAAAAATAAATAGCTATGGATAAGCCCCTAGTCTCTCTGAAGAAATACACTCAACAGGAACAAAAAAGAAAGAACTACATTTTTATTCTATAGGAGAATGGGAAAATGTAATACTTCCATAGGAATGATGTTATAAGCCTAAGCAAAAACAAAAACAAACAAACAAAAACCCTATATTCTTCTTATTCAGGTAGAGAAGATGAGCGAGGGTATTAAGGGACTCACAACACATCTCACAGCTTCAGTAAGATCCCTCAACATTTGCTTAATATACTGTCTGTCTGGCCAGCAGGCCAATCCTGGGGTCATACTATTTGCAAGATTCATTGACAGAAGGTGAACCTTCCTACACATTGAAAAAAGGTATTTTTCCTATCCCACACAAAGGAGTATGGTAGAGGAAAACTATACTATGTCCTGATAAGATCTAGGTTTTGGAGTCAGAAAAATCTGGTTTGAACACCAGCTCTGCTGCTTCTGGTGTTGCAAGTTACTTAAATATTTTGCATCAATTTTCTCATTTATAAATTGAGGATTAGTATTACAATCTACTTCAGAGGGTGATTATGAGGGTTAAATTAGATAAGAAGATTAGTCAGGATATGATAGGTTCTGCCGCAGTAACCAACAGACCCCGATATTTCAGTGGCTTAACCTGACAAAAGTTACTTCTTGCTCATGCCATAGTTTGAGGTGGGGCAGGTGACTATTCTCCCAGGATGCTCAAGGACCTAGGCTGTTCTCAAATAGCCACTCTGACATTTTGGAGTCTTTTCTTCCTAATGCATGGAGGAGGCATGTTGGTTCTTTACTGCTGTTACTGGAAAATGGGATGCCCTCATCAGCGTGATGTCCAGGTTCTTGGTATTTTGAACAAAGAATTGAACAAGACACACAAAAAAGTATAGAGGTGAAACAAAGAGATAGTTTATTGAAGAGAAAGTACATTCCAAAGAGGTAGGAGCAGGCTCAAGCAAGGAGAGTGGCTCAAGAGTCCTCATTAACGAAGCTTTGGTATTTTATTTTCTCTAGTTGTAAGGGGTTATGCCCATCTGAGTCTGGGGCCTCTTGACTGGGTCAATCTTTGATTGACCCGGGCTATGACATCACCTTTTTCTTGCCCATGTTTCCTTCCAAACTCAATTACCTCCTGCATTTGTCTTATCTTGGGGCAGAGATTACTTTTAAAAAAGGTATTATCAGGGTGATGATTATTCCAGCAAGGCAATCAGGTGAGAGGGGTCCCGAGGTCCCCCTATCTTATCTGCCTGCCTTACTTTTCTCTAGGGAGGCATAATCACCTAAATTTCTTTGGGAAGTTGAGGGACAGGAGGTCTCATCTTCTGTATCTGCTTTGTGCTGAGTGTGATTGTTGTCCCTACCTGTTGGGGATTCATGGAGCTTTCACCCTGTTTGATCTAAAAGGGGAAAGGGGTCTGGAGATCCGCCTGGGAGACTTGTTGATTTCTTCAGTGGGGATGGGCTGGAAGCCTTGCCAGGTGATATTTGCATCCCAATGGCCCCTAGATAAGGAGAACCAGACCCAGTTAATAGATTCAAAAGCACTAGCCAGAAAAACAGGCCTCAGCCACCACTGCAGGGTGGAGTCTGCATTCTGCTGACTTTGGGCTCCGCCCGCTACACAGGTGTCATGCCTATCCAAGAATGGCCTAGGGATGATACAATTAACAATCACAGATTTATATCCACCAGGATAATTAGCTAAAGTCTAGCAAACCCAACTAAGCAGTTTTATCATCACACATCACAGATTTTAGGATGACTGATCAAGGTTGACAATGAAACATTTTGGAAATACAATTAGCAAACACAAGTTACAAGTTTTTCACTGAATGATTAGCTCAAAACTGGGCAAAGAATATCTGGAAGATGCAGGCTAAAAGCCTATTGTTTAAGTTTTGGGGTAATTGTGTAAAGCAGGAGGCAGGATGAAGACATTCCATGATTCAAGCTGCTAGGAGCAATCTTTGTTTAAGCTAGAGTTAAAGAAAAACTGATTGAGAGGGTGATTAAGGCTAGGGACTAGCAAAAGGTGAAACTGAGACCTAAAGAACTAGGGAAGAGTCTATAGTGAGGTGGGGAGAGGGCTCTTTTGTTTGGCCTATATCACCGCCTTGGCCTCAAAGTGGCTATGTCCTCTCTGGTTATAGTTAACTGGAAATAAGCATGTGTATCAGTCAAGTCTCAGCAAAAAAAACAAAACGAAGAACCACCACAACAAAAAATACCAAACCCCGCAAACAACAAATGGCAAACTCTATGAGGTTGCTGTTGGATGGGTAATTTACAAAGCCATGAGCAGGTTTAAGAGAAATCACTGGGCTCCCAACAGCTGAATCCAGGTCTTGGATTCTCAGTACCTGAAACTGAGGGAAGGAACATGAGATGGGACCGTAGGAATAAATAACCTAGCCTCTCTCTCCTCCTGTCCTACCTCTTGTTGCCTCCCAGTGGTCAAATTCAACTACAACCCAGAAGTCTGGGGAAGCCTGAGTGATGCCATCTTTACAAGGTTAGTTTCTGGGGTCCCAAAGCCCAGTGGAAAAGTAAATCTGGAGCAGCAAATAGAGAATAGCAAGCAGAATATGCAGAAGTCTTAGCAAGGTGCTGTGTTCATAGTTGGCATTTAAAAAAGTGAATGAAAGAAGTCAAGAATTCATACAAATATTTAAAAGTTGCTTGTGTTTCTTGATGTTTTCACAGTTACTTTCACCTCTGACATAAAGAAATTCACATTTGCTAAGGACAAACTTTTTCTTTACAACAAGGGCTCAGTGTCCAAAGCTGGGCTGTTCTTACCCTCTCCTAAACAGATAAGCTTTACCAGAAGAACAATGTTTTGTTTGCAAAGTGAGAAACACTATTAGCTCTGCCCCAAAGTACTCGGTCTGTTCAGCCAGCAATTACAACCTACTTTAGGACTAATGACACAGTTACACTGATAACTGCTTTTACTGTTTTCATTCTTTAGCTTTCCAACAAGATCCTCTAGTCTAGTCCTTTATCTTGTACTGGGGCCAACCCAACAAGAGCAGCAGAAGTTGAAATTCTGAAACTTTAAAGTGTTGTAACCCAATGCGAGGAAGATAGTCAACCACAAATGTCTCGAACCAGATTGGGAGAATTAGGAGTCTTTATTAAGCCGGTGGCCACGGAGGACTAATGTCGCTACAAAACCTGTGGCCCTGAATGGCGGTTAATACAGGGTTTATAGAGGCCATACGGGTTGAGCAACTGGTTTGTGCAGTTTAAGATGGAGGGGGCTTTTGAAAAAGGGGTCGAGCAAGCTAGATTACAGAAGCGAAAAGAAGTGTTAGTTCTGGGTTGGGTAGGTGGGTGGAACAGTTACAGAGTATCTGGACAATACGAGTGGAAAATTACAGTATTTTAGGATAAATTACAGAATGTTTAAGGTAAAGCATTATCTCCAGGCACAATGGTGAAATGGCGCAACCAGCCGTGGTGGCGCCCCCTCTACCCAGTACAGAACACACAATGGTATAATCATTATAACTATGCGTGATGACCTTTAGTTCAGCGGCGTAACTAGACTCAATGTCACCACCTTAATATAGCTTGAACAAAAGCACAGGACACTGTGAACAAGCTCAGTAGTTGTTTGTTTGTGTTGGGTTTTGCTAAGTAATAGGCTGTAGTTAGTGCCAGTAAAAAACTGTAGAGCGTAGTTTTTGGTGTTTACTCCTAAATAGTTTCTTATTCTGTGTATAAGTTAAATGCTTTTTTCCAAGGACCAAATTCATTTTTGTTTCTACTTAAAACTGTGTGTTTTTTATGTAAGAAACTCATAGAAGTTTTGAATTTAAAGGAGATTTAGTTGCTTTGTTCAACCTCCTCGTACACCATCAGCACCTTGGACAGATTGGGGCTCTTCTTTGCTTGAACCCTTTCAGTGAATAGAAGCTCTCTGATACTAATCCCAGAAGCACTTTTGTATGTACTTTGAGCCAGGAATGGTGTTTGCCAGCATTATCTCAATTAGTCCTCACAACTCTCTAAGGTAGCTACTATTATTGGCTCTACTTCACTCACAAAGCAGGAAATCAAGCACAAAGAAGTAACTTGCCCAATGATACACAGCTAAACTGCTGTGTTTTGGGAGAAAAACTGTTTTTCTCCAAAACCCAAGCTTTTCTCTACTCAGATCTCCCGATACCCTTCAGGACAATACATTCCCACCAAGAACTCTCTGAAATATTCTTATCCATAATTTCAGCTAATCATTTTAAGTTTTACATGATACCAAAAATGGAACTGAAGAACTATTCATGATAATTTACATTTTACATCTCTTTACTGTTTACAAAGCATATCAATAAGCTTGTCAACAGTTCTGGGAGATAATTATTATAATCTCTAGATTACATATTAGAAAGTTGAGTTTCAGAGAATTGAACATGGTCACATGTGCAGGAAGGTGGTAGAGCCAGAAATAGAACTCAGTTCTTTTAACTCTTGGTCCTGGGCTTCTTCTGCTACACCATGCTATTGACAGTAAAAGATGAAACAAGAAGATACTCTACTCCTGGTTTCCACACTACTTCTTGTCTTGTTCTGGTGCATCATGCCCTCCTGAACTGTTGCACTTAGAAAGTCCTGTCTTCCTAATAACCTTGTATCATGCCTACTCCTTATATCTTAATCCCAATGATAAATTTTATCTCCATCAACTTTACCACTTGACCTTAGCCCAAACTAGTACTGGCCCTGATCAATAAGCAGTGTTCATGTTACTGGATCTTAGGGACAATGAGTAAATCAAATAGAAGGCAGTCTAGGCCCTTCACTTTAATACAGTGGTACAATGATGCTTCTATTTGGTTCACAGGAAGCCAAACAGCTGCTTACAAATATCCAGATTTTTGGCATCCTGTAGAACAAATCTTTGATTCATTGGCCAAATATTTCATAGACATGACATGACATTTCAATTAACACATGTTTTGGCATCCTTTAAACACTGTGTTTGCCTAGAAATGATTTGATTTTAATATTCCAGTTTCCAAAAAGTATCCCACAACAAAAACTCCCCACACTACTTTCCAGTGCACAAATCTTTCCAAGTTACTTTCCAATCTGACAAAGAGAAAAAATCCCCCACATTTTGCAAACTCTTTAATCAGATAATCCCATTCTCATTGAAGTCCAACATGTCCTTCTGTTGAGTTAGGAGAGAAAAACAAAAGTCTTGTTTTTTCTTGGTGTGATGAAGCCCAAATCAATGTAAGCAAGATATAGCTTAGCCTCCTTTATTCTATATTTGGTTTTATTTTATTATTTTTTAAATTGAGGTATAATTGGTATATAACATTGTAGTACTATCAAGTGTACAATAGAATGTTTGGTATTTGTATATATTACAAAATAATCACAATAAGTCTAGTTAACATCCATCACCATACATACTTCAAAAAATTTTTTTCTTATAATGAGATTTTTAAGATTTACTCTCTTAGCAACTTTCTAATGTCTTTGGTTTTATATCCTGTACTTTACATAAACTAATGAAAATTATAGCACAGTTATTTCTAATTGTTTTTTCCCTTCCCAAACTACCTGAAAACACATTTCCCAGATAATTACCAATGAGTACTTGAAGTGGCCTTCAGTGAACAAGATCTCTTAAGCTTTCTCTCCAAGACTGGTGATAATTTTTTCTTTCTAGGGAGATCCTAAGTATACCCTAAGCATCTTTACTCCCTATGGGGGCTATCAACTTGCTGCTACTCAAATGACTAATAGTATCTACTTAGTATTCACCTATCACTATCAAACTCTGTGCTAAATGCTTTAAAGACACAATATTTCATTCTCTCAAAAAGAATTTTTGGTATATAACATATATACTCTCAATGTTATATACCTCAAATGAGAAAATTGAGGCTTAGTAAGGATCATCAGTTTGCTTAAAGTAATACAGCTTCTGGGCATCAGAGCTGGGACCCTAAACCCCAGCTTACCTGCCTCCAGAGCCCACACTTAACCTCTTACTCTTTTCCTGCTTTCAAAATGATCCTCCTCAAACATAGGATGAAATCCACTAGTCCAGAGCATGAGGCCAGTCCTGGGATGGGCTTTCCCTGTCTTGCTGCATCCTGCCTGTTGTTCCCCACTATGTCCCACAGACTGCGAGTTCCCTCTATTACCATGATAGGCCATTTTCCCAGGGTTCTTGTCTCCCCAAGTGAAGAATTCAGTCAAGAGACAGAGCTTGTGAAAATATAGAATAGTTAAAGTTTTTAAAGAAAGTACACTCTGAGAAGTGGAGCAGGCTGACCCAGTAGAGAGAAGCAGCTCCTGCTTTCATTGTTTGGGAGTTTTTATACCAATAGGTAGAAGTTTCTCCTCCTTTCCTGCTTATGTTATTTATTTGCAAGAAGCAAAGCTACATAATAGCCAAGTTCTGGGAAGCAGGACTTATGGTTAGATAAGTGGGGCTGTTTCCCCTTTGTTCTGCATTTCTCTGATCACATCGCATCTTTCCCATTTGAGACCAGCTGATAATGGGCCAGGGCTGATTACTTATTCTGAGTTTCTTTCCTGAGGACTTTGTCTCTTCATTTTAGGGGTATCTAGTCAGAGGCCCCCAACAGGCCAGTTCCTTCTTTTGCATTCCTTTCCTCATCAATTTAGAGACACCTGTTAATGGCTCTCCTAATGGGCAAGTTCCTTTCTTTGCATTCTTTTTAATTTAAAGGCAGCTGATAATGGACCCAGACAATTTCTCACTTCCTGTTCATATCTACCTTCCTACCTACTCTGTCACTCCCAAACACCATACATTTTTACTCCTCCCTACATTTGCACACACTGCTTTCCTGACACAGAGCATCACACAAGCCCAAACTCATGGTCTACATGCCTAACATCTTTCCATGGGAAAATTCCCACTTATCCAGCAAGAACAACCCAAAAGTTAACTCCTTCCTGAGGTCCACCTGACACCGTGCTGACTCCCCTCTTCTCCTAAAACCACAACTTCCTGGGCTACACTACCTAACACATTTATCATCCTTAGAATTCTGACCACATATTTTGAAATATTTCGTTTGCTCGTCTGGCTCTCTCACCAGCCTGAGAGCTTATTGAGAATGG
Organism: Lyroderma lyra; assembly: GCA_004026885.1. Classification (NCBI taxonomy): domain Eukaryota; kingdom Metazoa; phylum Chordata; class Mammalia; order Chiroptera; family Megadermatidae; genus Lyroderma; species Lyroderma lyra. Next base: position 17,454 of record PVJL010017475.1, read on the forward strand.
AACTAATTTCACCTCTGTGTCTCTAGGGCATGGCACAGTAGGTTTTCAACTGGTGTTTATTAAATAAATGATGAACTAAATGTGCGCAAGTTATGAGGATGTGTGAGAGATTATTTGTGCCCTTGCAGGTTTCTTAGGGTGGAGCTCAATTCTTGTTTTCACAATCCTCTGGCCAGAGACTTTCTGCTTTTGCTTTCAGTGTGGACTGTGAAATTACCCTTTAATGAAAGAGAAAGAGAGAGCTCGCCCAAACCCTTGGCTGCTGTCTGGACCCTGCCTGCATTGTCACCGAAAGGGCCACTGGGGGGTTGACTGTCCCACTCACCATCCTGGGAATGGGCCAGCCCCCTCTTTTGAATAAATAGGCCAAGGAGGAGAGAAGACAAGATGGCGACTGGAGAGGAGGTTCCTAAAGCCTCTCCTAGAAAACACAATTGAACGGCTGTCCAGGAGCCAAGAAAGTGGACCCTGAGTGACAAACCGGCTGCTGAGAAATCCACAAATCGCAAGTAAACCTGAAGGCTGGCGAGAAAGGGGCGAGTCGGGGAGAGGGAAGGGAGCAGAGACGGACCACGCGGGACGCGATCCCTGCTGACTATTCGGAGCTGCGCTGTTTGGGGGAGGGGAGAGAGACTGGGGAGCTGGGGACAGAAGGAGTTTGG
>PVJL010017476.1:0-18124 GCA_004026885.1 Lyroderma lyra
TTTTAGGACATTGTTTAAGTTGATGGCCCATTTGTTCACATCCAAAACAGCTTCCAGGGGGTTCCGTGACTCAGGCTTTTCCCTGCTTTTGCTGTTGGAACAAAACTTCCTTAATTGTTTTCCCTTGCATAGCAGTAGCCATAGCTAAGCCTTGAGTATAAGATGGTCCAATATCTGAGCACAGACTGATGTAATCATTAAGATTGGCCTTTTTTCTAAATGGTCTAAGGACTGCCTGACATGCTGCATTGGCATTTTAAAATGCGAGTTGTTTGACTAACAACATTCCTGCCTGGTTTTCTCCTCCCATTCCTCCCATTAATCTACTCGCAGACTGCAGCAGTCGCGCCACAAAATCTTGATATAACTCTTCGGGGCCCTGCCTGATTTTCGTCAGGTCCTCCGTTTGTCTTCCCCCATTGTTAGGAATTTTGGCCCAAGCCCTCCAAGCAGCTGCATTACTTTGCACATATGCTGAAGGATTAAAACCTAGCTGTTCACTCAGCTCTCGGTAGGACCTTCACCTGCAAACATATCATAATCAATAAGGATATTTTGGCCTATGTTAATCTCAGCAGTAGCTTGACATAACTCTGAAAAATCTGATTTTCAGAGCAAAAAATCTCCTCCTGACAAACATGCATTCGCCAACTGTTTCCATTCTGCAGGGGCCAGGGTTGCAGTGCTTAAGGTATCAATTAAAGTCAGGGTGAGTGAAGCTGTAGGCCCATATTGAGCGCAAATGGTTTTTATCTCCTTTAGCTGTTTAAAAGGATTTGGAGCATGATATCTAATGACTCCACCTTGGCCATCAGGCCGCTCAATAACTGGATATACCATAAATCCTGATATATCCTCTCCCTGTAAATATGCTTGTTGAATCGAGGTCTGAAGCCTCGGCTGTCTTTTTCCTTTCTGCCCAGTAAATATAGCCACTGGGACAATGACAGTTCCCTCTATTCCTTTGTATAAGGGCTCATCTAACATATCCTCATTCCAAATTCCCACTTCAGCCAATTTTCATTTTATTTCACTTACTTGAGCATCCAAGGGAACATGGATATACGGCGGTGGAGGCCGAGGCTGTTTCTAGGTTACTTTCAATTTTAAGTCAATCTTGTTTTGAATTTTCTTGGTCTAAAAACAACTGAGGATCATCTAAATCAGGGTCATGATACCTAGCTCCTTTTTCCTCTAAGTCTTCCTCATCCTGAGAATCCAGCACCTCATCAGGGGCAACATTCTCATAGAGCTAGACCGAGAGTGTAGACGGGGAAGGGGCAGTCGGAGCTGCAGGGTCAGTTAGCGATCCCGACTCTTCCTCCTCTTCCTACCCCACATACCCTCATGTCTGTGATCCAAGCTACCTCTAATTAGAGTCCATAAATCAAAAGTATCTACTGGAATTTTTCAAGGTCCATGAGCTTCAAAGTAACCTTGTAATCGGACCCGCAATTCTTCCCAAGTTTTTACACTTACAGTCCCCACTTCTAGAAACCAGGGACAAATATTTTCTATAAAATCTACAAACATTTCTAATTGTAGTTTTCCTACCTTCATTCTCCTGGCCTTGAGGAGGTTCAGTAGGAGATGGGTGTACAATTGTTTACTATTTCCTGCACCCATCTTTATTACTATCACTCCCGGTGTTTTCTCACCACACACCACTTACCTGTACGTATGAACTTTTTCCGCCGTGACCTTCACCTGATCCCCAGTATTCAGGTCCCTGTTTGGGTGCCAAATCTGCCGGGATCCTGCCTCCAGGTTCCAGTGAACAGCACCTGAAGTGGGGGGCAAGGTTTAAGGAAACAAAGAGAGAAAGAGACAAAGAGGGTCCGGGAGGACTGGAAGCATTCTTACAACCAGCCCCAAGTTTATTTTTCCCCACCAATATATACCTACAGTGCAGTGCAGTACAGGAGAAACACATATGCATTATCTCACTCAAAGACAGATCATAAACTATGCTTAACACTCTACCATTAACCTAAAGGTCAGAGTAAACAAGAGGGGGCCAGTTTCTCAGGGCAATTTCTTCCATTAACCAGATAGTCATATTTCTTTAGTGTCTCCCAAAGAGCTGGCAGTATCAGCCACATTCCTCAGTGAGCAGTACGCACTCTCCATGTGCACAAAGGAACATTACAAGAAGCAAAATAAGTTATGCTTCCCTAAAGCCAGCCTGCATGGCTCCCAATATACTTGATAGTATATTTACACTTACAACACTGAGAGAAGAAACTAACTGCAGAATGACAAACGCAGCTTGATAAAAGTTATGTAAACTAGGAAACAGTGGTGCTGTTTTCCAGGGTAAAGCATAGCGCACAGGCACCCCATGTGGAGAGGAGGAGCAATGAGGCGGGGGAGGGCTGAATGATGCTCTTCAGTGTCCTGTCGGAAATGAAATGTTCTGTATATTTCCTTCATGTCTATATAACCTGAATTAAATAGAGATCCTTATATGCTTTTCTTTTTAAATTAATTTCTGTTGTTAGATTTATTGGGGTGACATCTGTTAGCAAGGATGACATAGGTTTCAAGCATACACTTCTACAGTGCATTGTCAACTTGATGTATATTAAGTTCACCACCTAATGTGACTTCTCTTTCCATCACCTTATATTAGGCTTCACCCCTCCTCTCCAACCCCCTCCCCTTTCTCCCCTCCCTAAGACACACAAACGTTAAACGATTCATTGTGTCCATGGGTTATTTGTTTGTTCATTTCTTTTTTTTTTCTTTGCTTTCAGTTTTAAATTCCACATATGAGTGAAGTCATACAGTTCTTTTTTTTTTTTCTGTCTGGCTTATTTCACTAAGCATGATGATTTCCAGGTCCATCCATTTTGTTGCAAATGGCAATATTTCATCTTTTCTTATAGCTAAGTAATATTCCATTGTGTATATGTACCACAACTTCTTTATCAAGTCATCTGTCGCAGGGCACTTTGGTTGTTTCCATGTTTTGGCCACTCTGAACAGCGCTGCTATGAACATTGGGGTACATAAGTCTTTGAGGAAAAAGGTTTTCAAGTTCTTTGGGTAGATCCCCAAAAGGGGGATTGCTGAGTCAAATGGTAGCTCCAGTCCCAATTTTCTGAAGAACCTCCACACTGCCTTCCACAGTGGTTGTACCAGTTTGCACTCCCACCAGCAGTGTACCAGAATTCCTTTTCCTCCACATCCTCTCCAGCACTTGTTATTCATTTTCTTGTTGATAATAGCCATTCTCACATGTGTGAGGTGGTATATCATAGTGGTTTGATTTGCGTTTCCCTGATAGCTAATGAGGATGAGCATTTTTTCATATGTCTGCTGGCCATTTGTATTTCTTCATGGGATAAGTGTCTGTTTAGTTCTTCTGCCCATCATTCAATTGGGTTGTTTGTTTATTTGTTGTTAAGTCTTATTAGTTCTTTATGTATTTTAGGTATTAGACCCTTATCTGATGCGTTATTTGGAAATATTTTCTACCATTCAGTTGGCTGTCTCTTTGCAATGTTGATGGTTTCTTTTGCTGTGCAGAAGCTTTTTAATTTGATATCGTCCCATTAATTTATTTTTGCTTTTACTTCCCTTGCCTTTGAGGACAGGTTCATGAAGTCTTCCTTGAGTCCTAGGTCTATAAGTTTAGTACCAATGTCTTCTTCTATACAGTTTATTGTTGGAGGTCTTATATGAAGGTCTTTAATCAATTTTGAGTTAATTTTTGTATATGGAGAGAGTTCACAGCTCAGGTTCATTCTTTTGTGTATGTTTTTCCACTTTTCCCAGCACCACCTACTAAAGAGGCTGTCTTTTCCCCATTGTATGATTTTTGCTACTTTATCAAAAATTATTTCTCCATATATTTGTGGGTTTATTTCTGGGTTTTCAGTTCTATTCCATTAGTCTATATATCTGTTCTACTACTAGTACCGAGCTGTTTTGACTATTGATGCTTTGTAATATAAATTGAACTCAGGAAGTGTAATGCCACAAGCCTTATCCTCTTTATGGAATATTGCTTTGGAAATTCGAGGTCTTTATGGTTCCATATAAATCTAATAATTCTATTATCTATTTCACGAAAGTATGACTGTGGGATTTTGACGGGTATTGAATTAAATCTGTAGATTGCTTTGGCAGAATGGCCATTTTAACAATGTTAAGTCTTCCTATCCATGAACGGAGTATATTTTTCCACCTCTTAAAATCTTTTCCAATTTCTTTCAAAAGTGTTTTATACTTTTCTGTGTATAAGTCTGTCACGTTATTTGTTAAGTTAATTCCCAGGTATTTCATTCTTTTTGTTGTGATAGCAAAAGGAATTGACTTCCTCAATTCTTTTTCCGAGGATTCATTGTTTGTATAAAGGAATGCTGCTGATTTTTGTACATTGATTTTGTATCCTGCAACTTTACTATATTCGTTAATTGTTTCTAATAGTTTCCTGGTAGAATCTTTGGAATTTTTTATATAAAGGATCATGTCATCCGCAAATAGTGACAATTTGACCTCTTCTTTCCCAATTTGGCTACATTTTATTCCTTTCTCTTGCCTGATTGCTGTGGCTAGAACTTCCAGTATTATATTAAATAAAAGTGGTGACAGGGGTCATCCCTGTCTTGTTCCTGACTTTAGGGGAATAGTTTTCAGCTTTTCACCATTCAGTATGATGTTAGCCAAGGGACTGTCATATATGGCCTTTATTATGTTGACATACATTCCTTATATACCTATTTTATTTAGTGTTTTGATCATAAATGGATGTTGTACCTTGTCAAAAGCTTTCTCCTCATCAAATGAAACGACCATATGGTCTTTATCTTTGATTTTGTTTATGTGGTGTATCACATTGATTGATTTTTGTAAGTTAAACCATCCTTGTGCTCCTGGGATGAATCCCACTTGATCATGATGTATGATATTTTTGATGCATTGTTGTATTCTATTTGTTAATATTTTGTTCAGGATTTTTGCATCTGTGTTCATCAGAGATATTGGTCTATAGTTTTCTTTTTTTGTGTTGTCTTTGCCAGACTTTGGTATTAGAATAATGTTGCCCTATGGAATGAGTTAGGAAGTAGTGCTTCCTCTTCAATTTTTTGGAAGAATCTGAGGAAAATAGACATTAATTCTTCTTTGAATGCTTGGTAGAACTCGTTGGTGAAACCATCTGGTCCAGGGAGTTTGCCTTTAGGGAGATTGTGGATAGTCATTTCAATCTCGTTGCTATTGATTGGTCTATTTAGATTATCCAGTTCTTCTTGTATCAGTCTTGGTAGGTATAAGTTTCCAGAAACTTGTCCATTTCTTCTAGGTTGTTAAATTTCGCTGTGTCCCAATAATTCTGATATTTTGTATCTTCATTGTCATTAGTTTCTATATATTTTTTAATCTCATCTTTTATCCGGTCCTTTTTTAATAAGCTGTTGTTTAATCTCCATGTATATGTGGTTTTTTCTGTTTTCCTTTTATAGTCGATCTCCAATTTCAAAGCTTTGTGGTCTGAGAATACACTTGGTATGATTTCGATCTTCTTGAATTTGCTGAGGCTACTTTTTTGTCCCAGCGTGTGGTCTCTTCTTGAGAATGTTCCATGCGCAATAGAAAAGAAGATATAGTCTCTTTTTGCTGGATGAAGTGTCCTGTAAATGTCAATTATGTTCAATTGCTGTAATGTGTCATTTACAGCTGTTAATTCCTTATTTATTTTCTGTTTGGATGATCTGTCCATGGCTGTTAGCGGGGTGTTTAAGTCCCCCAGTATGATTGTGTATTCATCAATTTCTCCTTTCAAGTCTGTTAGTAGTTTCTTTGTATATTTTGATGCATCCTGGTTGTGAGCATATAAGTTGATTAGTTTCACCTCTTCTTCTTGTGCCTTTTATCATTATGTAATGACCCTCTTTGTTTTTTACTATCATTTTTAACTTGAAGTTTATTTCATCCAATATCAGTATGGCCACTCCTGCTTTTCTCTGGTTACCATTTGCTTGGAGTATTGTATCCCATCCTTTCACTCTGAGTCTGTGTTTGTCCTTACAGCTGAGGTGTGTTTCATGGAGACAGTATATGGATGCATTCTGTTTTTTAATCCAGTCTGCTACTCTGTGTCTTTTTATTGGTGAGTTCAGTCCATTAACATTTAGAGTGATGGTTAGTATGTGAGGATTTCCTGTGGCCATTACTTATTTCTTTCCTTGTTTTTGTTTTTTTGTTTGTTTATTTTTGTTTCTTTCTTGTTGCCCCAACTTTGTTCCATTTTTTTCCTGATGTTTTGTTTCAGGCTAAAGAGCCTCCATCCATATTTCTTGGAGTACTGGCCTTGTGCTGGCAAATTCCCTCAGCTTCTGTTTGTCTGAGAAGGTCTTTATTCCACCTTCATATCTGAAGGAAAATTTCGCTGGATAATTTATTCTTGGCTGGAAGTTTCTCCCTGTTAAATTTTTGATTATTGGATTCCACTCTCTCCTTCCTTGTAAAGTTTCTGCTGAGAAATCTTATGCCAGTCTGATGGGTTTTCTTCTAAATGGTATAGTTCTTTTTTCCCTGGCTGCCTTAAGAATTGTCTCTTTGTCTTTAGTTTTGGACATCTTTCATACCATGTGTCTTGGAGAAGATCTGTTGGGGTCCAGGCATCTGGGGATCTGTTTTCCTCTTGAACTTGGGGTTCCAGATCTTTCCATAGGTTTTGAAAGATTTCATCTACGATTTGAGTATATTCTCTGTAGATTGCTCTGCCCCCTCTTCTATTCCTATTATCCTGATGTTGTTTAGTCTCATGGAGTCGGATATTTCTTGCAGAGTTTTTTCAATCATTTTGGTTCTATATTCCCTCTCTTCCTCTTTCTGAGCTGTTTCCATATTCTGAACTTTAATATCACTAATTCTTTCCTCCATCTGGTTGGTCCTGTTTCCTATGGCAGTTATTAGATTTCTCACTTCTTTTATGGTATTATTTATTTCTTGTATTTCCGTCTCAATCTTTCTTATGATTTGAATTTCTATGTTAAATTATTTTTGTTCACAGACTTCCTTTTTATGTAGTTTATATCATTTTTTATATTATTTATCTCAGCTATGGTGTACTGCCAATAGGTTTTCATTTCTCTCACAGCCTTTGGAATGGCTGCTTTAAATTCTCCTTCACTTAATCAAGACCCTTCCCGTTCTAAGAAGCTGTCTTCAGGGTAAATATCATTTGCTTTCTGAGGACTTTTAATTTTTAAGGAATTCATCCTGTCCACTGGGTTCTTCCTCTTTGACATAGGGCTTTATGTTCAGTGCCCAGATTATTGCTTTTGTGGTGTCTTGATGTAGTGCAGACACTAGGTGACACTGGGGGTCAATTTTTGGGGGAGAGGGAGCTGTTTGTTTCTTGTTTCTGATCTCCTACTGTGTTTGGAGTCTATGCACATATATCCTTGGGAGAGACCAACAAATGGCGTTCCAAAGGCGGCTCTGCCTTCTGCCTTTGGCTGAGGATGCTATTTCAAGGCTTGTTTCTGCTAATTGGGTTGAATGCTAGCAAATCAGTCTTTCTTCCCAGCCCTGATTCAGCATCTGGCTGTCTAAGTACTCACACTGCTTTCAGAACCCTGGGGTGCACGAGGAAGTGCACGCTCCATAAGTCCAAAGCTGTGGGCCTGGCCTGAGATAGCAGGGTCGCCTTTGCAGCAGGCTGGGAACAGGAACTGCAGCCCTGTGTTGGTCTCCAGGGGGTTTAGAGCTGGGTTGTTATCTTTGCAGTTCAGAGTCCTCGCTCAGCCCTTCTACCACTCAAAAGTTCCAGAGGCTGGCTCCCAAACTCATTCCATCCCCAGCTCCCCAGTCTCTCTCCCCTCCCCGAAACTGCACAGCTCCGAATAGTCAGGAGGGATTCCGTCCTGATCCCGCGTGGTCCGTCTATGCTCCCTTCCCTCTCCCCAACTCGTCCATTTCTCGCCAACCTTCAGGTGTTGACTTGCAATTTGTGGATTTCTCAACAGCCGTTTTGTCACTCAGGGTCCTCTTTCTTGGCTCCGGGATGGCCGTTCAATTGTGTTTTCTGGGAGAGGCTTTAAGAACCTCCTCTCCAGTCACCATCTTGTCTTCTCTCCTTATATGCTTTAAACAGAGATGGCTTTGAGCAAGATTACAGCTAGAGAGGTTTATGCATATATGTCAAAGCATCATAAAAGTTGAGCATCAAATTCAGGAAGAGAAAAGAAGCAATACAGTAATAAAGGAAGCTGGATGTCATTTTCTCCTCCATAAAAAACAGGAAAAGTTTAATAATGGGATCATTAAAATTAAGGCAACTGAATACACTAAGATTTTAGTTTAAGAGTTCGGTTTGCAATTTAAATACTAGCTAACATTAAAATCACAGGCACATATTGTTTAAAACGATGCAAATAGCCGGTAGGATAATTCATAAATACAGTACTAACATATTTCATTGCTAAAACTTATTTTCAATTCCTTGGAGGAAGTTTAGCCCAAGTATGTTAGCATTTGAATAGTTACATATGCTTGGTCAGTGAAGGAACTTTAGTTTATATACAGGAATAGTGTATCTATTTCTGTATAGAAAAATTGATTTTGCTATTTCTAGGGATCAGAAATAAGTTTTTGGTTGCAGAGTATCTGATCACATCATATACATTTAGTAAATATTTACTTTGTAGAAATATATGTAGATAGAAATTTTAAATATCATTTCTTATAATCTAAAATTACTATGTTGTATGTTTTTAAGGCTTTGTGGAAAGTCTATTATTGGAGGAAGAAAAATGACTGTACAGAAATTAAAGCTATCTGAAGATGTATTAAAATTATTAATGGGGAGGTTCAAGAAAAAAAAAAAACTCTACAAAAGAACTGCCCTGGCATTTGGCCACCTTCTAACATGCAAGCTTCTTTCTGCTATTCTTGAATCTTTGAAGCAGTTCACTTAGTTTTTAACAATATCTTGTAGATGTTAGAAATGCATTTTTACCTCTGAGTGTACAGAGAATATTACAATAATACAATATTAGCTACAAATTCATTTTGTTGCTGTGACTTTCTCTTTTTTACTCAGAAGTGGTTACTAGATTGTCACCACTTTGTTGTGAGAATGTGGCCCAGAGAGGAGCAACTTCTAAAATATTTGTTCTTATCTGAAGTTGCAATCGTAACATCCCTTGCATGGAAGTCATCACATACGCTGTCCAGGTCTTGCTTAATGTCGCCAAGGTAGTCTTCCATTTTAATGCTTAAGTGTTCACTGCTCAGTAGGTCTGACTAGGACAGCCAGCTTTTTGTTTGCTCATCACTGGAACTTAGATCCCAAGTGAAAATTCATCTGTGTGCTAGAGTATTGGGCAAAAAAAATGTTTTTTGTCTGTTAACATAATAGTTCCTACAAACATTAGTTTTTATGATTTCATTTACTTTATCTTTCTAATATTAATAACAGTGATTGCTAGCATTTACTGAGTACTTATGTATTGAGAACTACCTATGAGGTAATTCTTACTTTTTTTTCCATTTTGTAGAGAGGAAATACTTTTTACATAAGCTAAGTTCCTTACCTGAGTATGCAAATGTGATAAGAGGCAGATCTGAATTTGAATCCATTTCTACCTCTACAGCTGGTTACGTTGACCACTGTATTATCTCAAAATGATAGAACCTTCTGGATATATGTCTGTTCAAATGTAATAAAGACCTCTGTAACTTAGTTACACTGTAATACTCATTCACCTGGAATTTAAGTCTTTGTCTTTGGACTGGTATGCTAGACCTATACTAAACTATGTTGCATACAGTCAACTGCACTGAGATGACAGATTTCTCTTCCCAACCTGACCGTGCAGATGCAATTTATAGCATTTTACTCCGTGTTTTCTTACTGAATGTTGTTTAAAACCCAGGCTCTAGGCGGGAGAAGACAAGATGGCGACTGGAGAGGAGGTCGCTAAAGCCTCTCCCAGAAAACACAATTGAACGGCTGTCCAGGAGCCAAGAAGGAAGACCCTGAGTGACAAAATGGCTGTTGAGAAATCCACAAATCGCAAGTCAACACCTGAAGGTTGGCGAGAAGGAGGCGATTCGGGGAGAGGGAAGGGAGCAGAGACAGACCAAAATAGGACACGATCCCTGCTGACTATTCAGAGCTGTGCATTTTGGGGGAGGGGAGAGAGACTGGGAGGTGGGGGTGGAGTTTGGGAGCCAGTCTCTGGAACTTTTGAGTGGTAGAAGGGCTGAGGGAGGACTCTGAACTGCAAAGATGACACCCCAGCTCTAAGCCCCCTGGAGACCTACACAGGGCTGCAGTTGCTGTTCCCAGCCTGCTGCAAAGGCGACCCTATCTCAGGCCAAGCCCACAGCTTTGGACTTATGGAGCATGCACTTCCTCATGCACCCCAGGGTTCTGAAAGCAGTGTGAGCCCTTAGACAGCCAGGTGCTGAATCAGGGCTGGGAAGAAAGACTGATTTGATAGTATTGAACCCAGCAAGCAGAAACAAGTCTTGAAACAGCATCCCCAGCAAAGGGCAAAAGGCAGTGCCACCTTTGGAACACCTTTCGTTGGCCTCTCCCCAGGATATATGCGTTTAGCTTTCAAACGCATTAGGAGATCAGAAAAAAGAAACAAACAGCCCCCTCTCCCCAAAACTTGACCCCCAGTGCCACCTAGTGTCTGCCCTACATCAAGATACCACAAAAGCAGTAATCTGGGCACTGAACATAAAGCCCTCATGTCAAAGAGGAAGAACCCAGCAGACAGGATGAATTCCTTAAAAACTAAAACTCCTCAGAGTCAACTTGTTACAACTCGAAGGGTGGGATTTACGCGATGGAGAATTTTCTCTAAAGGCTGAGAGAGAAATGAAAACCTATTGGCAGAACACCACAGCTGAGATAAATAATATAAGAAAAGATATAAGTGACATAAAAAAGGAACCCTGTGAACAAAAAGAATGATTTACCAAAGAAATTCAAAACATAAGAAAGACTGAGACGGATATATGAGAAATAAATAATACCATAAAAGAAGTGAGAAATGAAATAACTGCCATAGGAAACAGGACCAACCAGACGGAGGAAAGAATGAGTGATATTGAAGATCAGAACATGGAAACAGCTCAGAAAGAGGAAGGGATGGAATACAGAAACAAAAGGATTGAAAGAACTCTGCAAGAAATATCTGATTCCATGAGACAAAACATCAGGATGAAAGGAATAGAAGAGGGGGCAGAGCAATCTATAGAAGGCATACTCAAACAAATCGTAGATGAGAACTTTCCAAACCTATGGAAAGATGTGGAACCCCAAGTTCAAGAAGAAAACAGGTCCCCCAGATACCTGGACTCCAATAGATCTTCTCCAAGACACATGGTACTAAAGATGTCCAAAACTAAAGCCAAAGAGACAATTCTCAAGGCAGCCAGGGAGAAAAGTACTATACCCTGTAGAGGAAAACCCATCAGGCTAGCGTCAGATTTCTCAGCAGAAACTCTACAAGCCAGGAGCGAGTGGAACACAATATTCAAAAATTTAAAAGAGAGAAACTTCCAGCCAAGAATAAATTATGCAGTAAAATTATCCTTCAGATATGAAGGTGGAATAAAGACCTTCTCAGACAAACAGAAGCTGAGGGAATTTGCCAGCACGAGGCCAGCACTCCAAGAAATACTGAGGGAGGCTCTTCAGCCTGAACAAAAACATCAGGAAAAATGGAACAAAGTTGGGGCAACAAGAAAGAAACAAAAATAAACAAACAAACAAACAAACAAAAACAAAGAAAGAAATAAGTAATGGTCACAGGAAATCCTTATATATCGATCATCACTCTAAATGTTAATGGACTGAACTCACCATTAAAAAGAAACAGAGTAGCAGACTGGATTAAATAACAGAATGCATCCATATGCTGTCTCCATGAAAAACACCTCAGCTGTAAGGACAAACACAGATTCAGAGTAAAAGGATGGGATACAATACTCTAAGCAAATGGTAACAAGAGAAAAGCAGGAGTGGCCATACTGATTATCTGATGAACTAAACTTCGAGTTATAAAAGATAGTAAAAGACAAAGATGGTCATTACATAATGATAAAAGGCACAAGACAACAACAAGAAGAGTTGACACTAATCAACATATATGATCCCAACAAGTAGGCACCAAAATATACAAAGAAACTACTAACAGACTTGAAAGGAGTAAGTGATGAATACACAATCATAGTGGGAGACTTAAACACCCCATTAACAGCCATGGACAGATCATCCAAACAGAAAATAAATAAGGAAATAACAGCTCTAAATGACACATTACAGCATTGGACATAATTGACATTTACAGGACAATTCATCCAGCAAAAAGAGACTACACCTTCTTTTCTAGTGGACATGGAACATTCTCAAGAAGAGACCATATGCTGGGACACTAAAGTAGCCTCAGCAAATTCAAGAAGATCGAAATCATTCCAAGTATATTCTCTGACCACAAAGCTTTGAAATTGGAAGTCAATTGTAAAAGGAAAGCAGAAAAATAAACATATACAAGGAGATTAAACAACAGCTTATAAAAAAAGACTGGATAAAAGAACAAATAAAAGATGAGATTAAAAAATATATAGAAACTAATGACAATGAAAATACAAGGTATCAGAATTATCGGGACACAGAAAAAGTGGTAATAACAGGGAAATTTATATCACTACAGGCCTATCTTAAGAAACAAGAAAAATCACAAGCAAACATCTTAGCATCCCATCTAAAGAACTAGAAAAAGAAGAGCAGACAAAACCCAAAGTCAGCAGAAGAAAAGAAATAATGAAAATTAAAGCAGAGCTAAACCAATTAGAGAACAGAAAGACAATAGAAAAATTTAATATTACGAACAGCTGGTTCTTTGAGAAAGTCAACAAAATTGACAAATCCCTGGCAAGACTAATCAAAGGACGAAAGGAAAGGACACAAATATCCAAAATTAGAAATGAAAGGGGAGAAATTACCACTGATACCAGAGCAATACAAAGGATTATAAGAAAATATTATGAAGGACTTTATGCCATGAAATTTAACAACCTAGAAGAAATGGACAAGTTTCTAGAAACTTATAGCCTACCAAGACTGAACCAAGAAGAACTGGACAATCTAAATAGACCAATCAGTAGCAAGGAGATTGAAATGAGTATGCATAATCTTCCTAAAGGCAAAAGCCCTGGACCAGATGGTTTCACCAACGAGTTCTACCAAGCATTCAAAGAAGAATTAATGCCTATAATCCTCAGACCCTTCCAAAAAATGGAAGAGGAAGCAATACTTCCTAAATCATTCTATGAGGCCAACATTACTCTAATACCAAAGCCTGGCAAAGAAAACACAAAACAAGAAAACTATAGACCAATATGTCTGATGAACACAGATGCAGAATCCTGAACAGAATATTAGCAAACAGAATACAACAATGTATCGGAAAGATCATACATCACAATCAAGTGGGATTCATCCCGGGAGCACAAGGATGGTTCAACATACGAAAATCAATCAATGTGATACACCACATAAACAAAAGGAAAGACAAAGACCATATGGTCATTTCAATTGATGCAGAAAAAGCTTTAGACAAGGCACAACATCCATTTATGATCAAAACACTAAATAAAATAGGTATAGAAGAAAAGTATCTCAACATAATAAAGGCCATATATGAGAGACCGTCGGCTAACATCATATTAATGGGAAAATGTTGAAACCTATTTCCCTAAAATCAGGAACAAGACAGGGATGCCCCCTGTCACCACTGTTATTTAATAAAATACTGGAAGTTCTACCCACAGAAATCAGGCAAGAGAAAGGAATCAAAGGTATCTAAATTGGGAAAGAATAGGTCAAACTGTCATTATTTCCGGATGACATAATCCTTTATCTAAAAAATTCCAAAGATTACACCAGGAAATTATCAGAAACAATTAACGAATATAGTAAAGTTGCAGAATACAAAATCAATGTACAAAAATCAATAGCATTCCTTTATACAAACAATGAATCCTCAGAAAAAGAAATGAGGGAGTCAATTGCTGTTGCTATCACAAAAAAAAGAATGAAATACCTGAAAATTAACGTAACAAAGAACATGAGGGACTTATACACAGAAATCTATAAGACACTTTTGAAAGAAATTGAAACAGACTTTAAGAGGTGGAAAAATATCCCCTGTTCATGGACAGGAAGACTTAACATTGTTAAAATTGCCATTCTGCCCAAAGGAACCTACAGATTTAATGCAAGACCCATCAAAATCCCACAATCATACTTTCGTGAAATAGATAAAAGAATGATTAGATTTATATGGAACCATAAAAGACCTCGAATTGCCAAAGCCATACTACATAAAAAAAATATGACTGGTGGCATTAAACTTCCTGACTTCAATTTATATTACAAAGCATCAATAGTCAAAAAAGCTTGGTACTGGCAGAAGAACAGAAATAGAGACCAATGGAATACAACTGAAAACCCAGAAATAAACCCACAAATTTATGGACAAATAATTTTCAATAAAGGAGCAAAAAACATACAATGGGGAAAATACAGCCTCTTTAGTAGGTGGTGCTGGCAAAACTGGAAAAAACATATGCAAAAGAATGAACCTGAGCTGTGAACTCTCTCCATATACAAATATTAACTCAAAGTGGATTAAAGATATTCATATCATACCGGCAACAATAAACTGTATAGAAGAAGACATTGGTACTAAACTTATAGATCTAGGACTCAAGGAAGGCTTCATGAACCTGTCCTCAAAGGCAAGGGAAGTAAAAGCAAAAATAAATGAATGGGACTATATCAAACTAAAAAGCTTCTGCACAGCAAAGGAAACCATCAACAAGGCAAAGAGACAGCCAACTGAATGGGAGAAAATATTTGCAAATAATTCATCAGATAGTGGTCTAATATCTAAAATATATAAAGAACTATTAAGACTTAACAGCAGAAAAACAAACAACCCAATTGAAAAGTGGGCAGAAGAACTAAGCAGACACTTCTCCCATGAAGAAATAGAAACGGCCAGCAGACATATGAAAAGATGCTCATCCTCATTAGCTATCAGGTAAATGCAAATCAAAACCACAATGAGATACCACCTCACAGCTGTGAGAATGGCTGTTATCAAAAAGACAAGGAACAACAAGTGCTGGAGAGGATGTGGAGAAAAAGGAACACTGGTACGCTGCTTGTGGGAGTGAAAACTGGGTACAACCACTGTGGAAGGCAGTGTGGAGGTTCCTCAGAAAAGTGGAAATGGAGTTACCATATGACCCAGCAATTCCCCTTCTGGGGATCTACCCAAAAACTTGAAAACTTTTCTCTGCAAAGACTTATGTACCCAATATTCATTGCAGCGCTGTTCACAGTGGCCAAAACATGGAAACAACCAAAGTGCCCTGCGACAGATGACTGGATAAAGAAGCTGTGGTACATATACACAATGGAATATAACTCCGCTGTAAGAAAAGATGAAATATTGCAATTTGCAACAAAATGGATGTACCTGGAGATCATCATGCTTAGTGAAATAAGCCAGACAGAAAAACAAGGAACTCTATGACTTCACTCATATGCGGAATATAAAACTGAAAGCAAAGCAAAAAAGAAATGAACAAACAAATAACCCATGAACACAATCAATAGTTTAATGTTTATTGGGGGATGATTGCGTTAGGGAGGGGAGAACTGGGAGGGGGTTGGAGAGGAGGGGGGAAGCTAAATATAAGGTATGGAAAGAGAAGTCACATTAAGTGGTGAACTGATTTTACATCAAGTTGACAATGCATTCTAGAATGGTATGCCTGAAACCCCAATAAAAAAAATAGAACCCAGCCTCTGATGCCACCTTGCCTGGGAGACTTCCCAGCTTTGCAGCTTCCTACAGGTGACTGAGCCTCCTTGTGCTTCACTTTCCAGTAGTGTGAAATGGTGTAGTAATAATACCCACCTCATTGGTTATGGCGAGGATGAAATGAGTGAAAAAATGTGCTTGATAACACAGAAGGGCCAACCAGATACCTGTTCACTGTGAATCTTACTATTTTTATCTTCCCTTTCATTAGCATTATTTGTTACCACGCAAATTTCACATGAATGCACTGATTCAATACAAAACTCAGGAGTGAAAAATGCATTTTAGACTCACCCGTATCAAGTGTTTTATAAAGCACCTCACTTTTCCATTCAAGAAGCATGTGACAGGGTAATTGCACAGGCCTTTATCATTATCTGACACTGTAATTAACTGTCACACACAAGTCATCTTTTTTTCTGACAGTTCGCACTAAAATGACCTTACCATTAAGCTTATTTCATTGACTTCAAGGTGTTCACTCTCAGAGACTGTTTGATTCACTTTTTGTGACTCTTTAACAATTAAAATGCAGATGGGCCTGAAGATGGACTCAGCAGTGACATGGCAGTAGTCACAGTCACTGATAAGTCACCACACTTGCTGCAGCTGGTTCAGAACTTTGGCTCTGAGCTGTGTTTTGGTTGGGTCGTTTCTAAGAATATGTGTCGTTTAAAACTTTTAATCTCATTCTGTTCTGTTCCAGTTTGAGAAAACTACTTGTGCCATGTATGGTGTAGACAGTTGTATGGGGACACTGCTGGAGCTTTTGCAGATTCAGCAAGAAAAGCCTTGGGACAAATTTCCAGACAAGATCAGAGCATTTTCACCCAAACATATTGTTTGTTAGCTGTTTTATTGAAGACAGCAGCTGGTGCCTTTGTAAGTACTAATCAATAGTTTTAAGGTTTAACATCAGTTGGGCTGCTACGTGAAGAAGGGATTTGGGAGAGGCTGTGTGGATGTAGGGAGACTGTTGAGGAAGGAGGCAAGAACTGTACTTGACCTAGAGATTTTACATGACCTAGAGAATGTATGTGACCCAGAGACTGTACTGACCTAGAGACTGTAGGTGACCTAGAGACAGATTGGAATAGAAGGAGACATTTTATGCAGTTTGGACCGGAGGTGGGAGATGAAATGGGGCTGCGGATTGGACTGTCATGTGTAAACCACAATGACGTCCTCAGTTGTGGACTGTTTGGATGAAACACAGGTGGTGGTGCATGAGAGATGCCAATATGGGAAAGCAATGGCAACTGTGGAACCCAAGTGAAGAGACAGATCATCTGTACTGCTACTGAACATTTTATGTTTCTTTGAAACTACTGGAATGTAAATTACAATTCTAAACATCCATGGCAATACCATACCAGAGAAGCAGAAAAAACGTCAGCATTAGGTATCAAGGCCAAGCCTTGTGCAAAGCCAGTTCACGCAAAGTGGAGGAGCTAATGTCCCTGCAGCAGTCTGCATGTCACATAGAGGTGCTGGGGGAAGGTTGGATGAGTAGCTGCTGTGCCTTGTGAGACATGGATGACCTGGGAGGTGATAGACACAGCGGGATATGTAATCCCACTTTTCCACATCGCTTGACCACAAAAAAACTATAGTAACCAATAGAGGATAACACAGGCATAAAACCAAGTACTTATCAGAGAAGCAGAATGATTCCAAAATTGAACCCACATAAATGACTCCTGGAACACTGGCAGGAACACACAAAACAAGGGCAGTAAACTCTTATGTCACAAAGAAAACTAATGACTTACCACAGCCGGCCCTTCCTCTGCTGGGTCCTGGGAGTCAGAAACCCCTGCCCCATACCCTGATCAGATTTCACTCACAGGCAGCTTTGCCTTTCCATTTTGTCCCTTGTCCTCTACTCCTGAAGAGATGCTGGGTTATAGCAGGTGCAGCAGGAGGCCCCACATTGTCTCAGAAGCTTCAGGGCCTCCAGTGAGAATACTGAGGTAAACCATGTTCCCTCAGAATTGAGGCCACCACAAGCCACAGAGAGGCATCATGGCAACTCTCACATGAGGCTGGACCCCATATTTGGAAATAACAACAGTGAGGGCTCCCCCCACCCCTGGGCTGGTGTCTCGCTTTCAAAAGTTAAATGACATCAGCCTTTTTGAAAACTTTTAACTTTACTCGCCTAAATCTCTACCTAAACACAGATGTCTATTACCAGAAAGGAAATGGATATATTTAAACACACACACACACACACACACACACACACACACACA
>PVJL010017477.1:0-18119 GCA_004026885.1 Lyroderma lyra
GTGCCTGGTCTATGGATTTCTTTTTTCAACAAGAGGTTCATAGCAGAGTGATGAAGCGACCGTGTGCTGGGGAGTCTGATAAACTGGCTGCGGAGTTTGCCTGGGTCACTTACTGGCTCTGTGAGTTTAAGCAAATGGTTAAAAAAAATCCAATTATTTTCTTGTCACTTAAAATTCACCAAATAATCAGATGTGGGGAATCATTTCTAACAGTATAAAATATTGTAACCTGCCTTCCACCGCTTCCCAGAGGCAGTGGTCTCCAGGGGATCTGCTACCTGTTCGAGCCTGTCATTCATCTGTAAAAGGGACATGACAAGCTCATCTCCTTTCTCATATACTCTGACCTGGTGCATCCAGCACAGGTTCTGATGTATAGCAATTGCTCACAAATGGTTATTCACGTTCTGATTCCTGGCATGCCCTTATTTTAGCCTGCTTATTTTCACTTAGCAAGTATACAGAATGGTTGCTTAACCTCATTTGTAATAAACAAAAATCCCCCAGTAAATATGGAAATGTGAGGTTTCTGAGGGGCCTCTATTCAAATGTTGTTCTTAAGCAAATATTACCAGGCTCAATAAGCATAGAAATGGCACCATCTTCCTGCTAGAAGCTGGTCCTTCCAGATGGGGTCTGGGGCCGTCTGGGTGTGTGGGAGGCAGTGGGGTGGAACATTTACCCTGCTGTTTGTGGTGTACCTGTTCAGTCATAAACAGAGAGCTTTAGTTCCCATCTGGCTCCTCTCCCTGGCACTAGACTCGCATTAAAACGAAAGAGAGAAAGAGAGGCGTGAAAAAGAAAGACATCTAACTGCTCTATGGATGGGATCAAACACAAACCTGGTTCCACGATCCCAAGGTCTCATGTGGTCAGAATGAGGCAGGAGACAGAATTTTCAGAAAGACAAGAACCCCAGGAGGTGTATTTTGACTACGAAGAAGATTAGTTCTTGTCAGTTCCCAGCGAGGAGCACTACTCTGTAGTCAAAACATCCCGCTGAAACTGGGATTGCGAGGGAGACCGGCTTCCCTTTCCTGTTGCTTTATTTAGTTCCAGTCAGTTACAGCTTGTTTTGTCACAGTCAGGCGCTAGGGAGATGCCTCAGTTATCCTCCATAGAACGGAAACTTTGATTCACAGAGTTTACTCCTTTTAGGCCCCTCCAGCCCCCTGTCTCTCCTTTCCCAGGCTCCACCCTGACTGGCTGTCTCCCTGGGTTAGAAAACCCTTTGCTGAGGTTGGGGATCTGGAGTGGGAGCCTTGGAGATTAGAATACCCACCCGCTGCTTTCACTCCCTCCTGTGTCTTCTTGGGCTCTTTTAAGTGGATTAAAATCTAGTCTCCCCCTTACCCTCAAGTGGGGAGTATGCAAAATAATAAACACTAGCACCCCTTCCCCCAGATATAGAGCTGTTCTGGTACTAAATGTATATCAATAGATATGTTCTGAGAAGCCATTCTTGGCACACTGTTAATAGCAAAACATTTTTACCTCCCTCGAGCCTAAGAGGGGGTAGAGGTCTGTGCTCCTTTCTCTAGACATGGCACACTGACTTTGGAAAGCACTTCTGTATGTTTATGTCTTTTACCTACATAGCGTGACGTGTAGCAAATAGGTCATTATATTTTATGTCTCTCAGTAAAATTCCTCTTTAGATAATAAGTCCTTATAACCACACAGACATTTGTTGTTTTTAACTACATTAATGCAACACTTTAAGAAAGATTTTTCTGTATTAGCTATCTGTACTCACCTACTGCTGCATACCAAATTACTTCAAAACTTAGCAGCTTAAAATGACAATTATTATTCACACGCTTTCCGAGATTCAGGGGTCCAGGAGCAACTTAGCTGGGTAATTGTGTCTCAGAGTCTCTTGTGAGATGCCAGTCATGTTGTCAGTTTGGGCTACAGCTGTCTGAAAACTTGACTGGGCTGAAGAGTTCACTTCGAAGTGCATTGACATGGCAATTGGCTGGAGGCTTCTGGTTTCACCCTGTGGGCCTCGCCATAGGGCTGCTCATGACTTGGAAGTTGGCTTTCCCAAGAGTGAGTGATCCGAGAGAAGGAACAAGACAGAGACACCACAGTGTCACTTATAACCTAAACTCAGAAGGGTATAACACCACTTCTGCCATATTCTACTGGTCACACAGACCAATTATGGTCAAGTGTAGAGGGAGATTATCCATGGGTGGGAATCATAGGGTGCCATCTTGGAGGCTGACTATCCCAATCCATTCTCTGGATCCTAATGATTCACATCCTTTTCCACATGCAAAATACTCTCACACCTTCTCAAGGTCTCCCAAAGTCTCATCCATTATGGCATCAGGTCAAAGTCTAGAATATTGTCATCTAAATCAGCTGTGGGTTCACATGGACCTGGTCAGGTATAGTTTCCTATGTATAGTTCCTTGAGTACTGTTTTCTCTCTCTGCAGACCTGTGGACTAAAAGTCAAGTTATCCGCCCCCCACACTCAACATGCAATGTTCAGATAGGCATAGGATAGCCACCATAGAGATTTCGGCTCCAAATGGGGAAGGCGAAAGGCACACAGGTGTCCCTGGTAGTCCTGAAACCCAACTGGGCGAACTTGCAAGTTCCTTGATCAGGACTCAGTCATACGGCTGACATTCTCAACTCTTTTGGACTCTTAGTTCTGTCCCCTGAGTCATCTTTCTTCTTTTATAAAAATTAGCATGTTTACAGCTGAGTACTTTTCTCAACCTGCCTCTTGTTAGTGGAATTTTTTGGGTCCAGTAGCCTGCTTTCATTTTTGTCCTCTTCTGTGACTTTCAGTCAAAGTCGAAATCCGTCTTCAAAAAATTTCATGGACCTTCCGAGAATCCTATGGGGCTTTACTCCATTAGATAAAAACTCTGTGCTCGCTTTCGCAGCACATATACTAGATAAAAACCTGTAAATGTCTTTGAGGGAAGCTCTTCTTTAACCCATTTTCCATTTAGAAAAAAAGTGCAGCTCGCTGCGCGTTCATTTAATTTTACATAAACGTGCTCTTGGAGGCTGAAGCCAATCTGACTGGTTTGCAATGTGAAAATAAAATATAAGAGCTGTTCTTGGAGTTATTTCTAAGCAGAACTTGTCTCTAATCCTCATGTAACAGAAATGTATATGATGATCAGCATTTGATCATTTTTTTCACACCCAGGAATGCTGTGTTTTCCAGGATTTGACATTTTCAGTGACTGAGAATTACTATATTTTATAAATGGAAATACCACTAATAATAACAGAATGCTATAAATAGAATGATGTCATTTGTTTCCAAAGACTATTGATATGCTAGAGCAGTGCACGAATAATAATAGAAATGGGATATTTCCTGGCAAATTTGCAAGTAAATTTAGGACAATAACTGCGAGTTCCCTCGGGGTAAACGCTGCAGTCACAAGGGTCACCAGTGCTACTTGAGGCAAAGCTTCTACTGAGGGGCAAGGTCCCTCCTATCTTTAAAGTCCTGTTTACACAAATGTGAGTCAAACTCTTAAAATCTTTATGGGACCTTGAGTCTAACTGAATAGCACTCTGAGGCACCATGTTTTCCTGGAAGGGATTGTCCTGTATTTGATCTTGACTTGAAAACCCTTTCTAAACGTTATCATTGCTTGCCATCCAGAAGGGCCGAGAATGTTCAAAAACCATTGTTTTTAAAAGTTTTAATGTTTTCCTGGTGTGTTCAATTTTCCTGTCTTTCATATGAAAGTTGTACGTCCTACCAGCAGCAAGAAAAAAATCAGGTGCCACTCTAACACTCTGGCTTGTAATATCATCAGCTAGATCACCCAGTTCATTGGGCACGTGTCCTATTGTCCCTATAGCTGCAGGTGACAGTGTTACTGAAGTTTCTGCCACTACTTCACAAGTATCTCCTTTCATCTAGTTTCCAATAAGACTTTGCTTAATTTCAAGTCCTCACCGGAAGATTCCGTCAGCCCAAAATTATATGAACAGTACATTTAAGGCACTTTAATTTTTCATCGACACACTTCAAAATCCTTATAGTATTTTCAATTTCCACCTACTGCTCAATTCCAAAGCTGTTGCCACATTTTAGGTTTTTGTTATGGTACTTCTAAGTAACAAAATCTTTACAATAGTTATTCCAGATGAACCTGTTTATTCCCAATTCTAGATTGGGAAACGAAGACTCAGGGGGTTGTGTCTTGCTCAAGGTCACACAGCCAGTATGTGAGAGAACCATGACTCAAACCTAAGTGTGTCTCCCCCCTTCACAATCATGCTCTCTTTGAAGGGAAAAAGCAATCAGAATTTATTTGGAATTTTGAAGTCTTGACAGGAACATCAGTTTACATGAAGGTAGGTGGCACCATTTAAGTTGTACTTTAGTGTTTTGTATTGGCTAGTGCCGAGGTCCCGAGTCCAGAGATGGCCTCATTTTATAAATGAATAAACAGATTCCTCAGGATCACACAGCTAGGAAGTAATAGAGTCAGGGCTTAAACAAGATTCAACTGATTTCAAAATACTTTATCTTCCAAGTGCCCAACCGTGCACACCATGCCTTATTAATCCACATTTGAATGGAGGTCAACGGCTTTATGTTTACTAAGGAGGGATAGAATGGGACTAGTTATTTGACCTTAACTTCTCTAAACTTGGGGTTTCTCCTCTTTAAAAAAGGGAAATTTCCCATAGGGGTATTGCCATGATTGAATGAGGCAATGTGTATGAAGCTTAGCATACTCATTGCCTTTTGTAAGCTTTCTGTAAGTGTCCTCACATTTATTCACTATTTAGGAGGTTTGCATTTGAACCCAGTGCTGTCTCGTTATCTCAGTTATTTGAGGCCTGCTTCAGATCTTCAAAACGAAGTTGAGAATGATCCTTTCTGGACGTCACTAAGATTTGACAAGGAACAATGAAGTGAGTTACGTGACAAGTATTGAGTTCCTCAGCAGAAAGATATTCCAGAGGGCTGGACTTCTTTATCACCCTCACAGAAGGTATGAAAGAACCTCATTCTGAGTCTGTAATGCCCCTTTGGCTCCAGCCGGGAGCCCGCGCTTCATTAAACACTGTGAGCTGTGCCAATTTGTCTGGGGCTTTATGAGGCAGATGAAAGGGGGCCACGGAAAAGACTATTGGTTCCACCCGGCTCAGGTCGGGCGTTTGCCCCCAGACTCATGTGGTGAGATGAGGGCACCAGCTCACCCACTTTGCTTCAGACTGAGGTGCCCTCAAGGGCCAGGTCATTGATCTTGCCCCCAAGGCTTGGAATGTGCCTCCAGCCATATCCTCAGGCCTCCTGAGGCTCTGC
Organism: Lyroderma lyra; assembly: GCA_004026885.1. NCBI lineage: Eukaryota > Metazoa > Chordata > Mammalia > Chiroptera > Megadermatidae > Lyroderma > Lyroderma lyra. Next base: position 5,308 of record PVJL010017477.1, read on the forward strand.
AGTCGGCCTCACACTTTCACAGGTTTATTCCTGGTGGCAACTGGTCTCACAAGGTAGGAAAGTATGAATTTGGAGCTCTGCGGTCATTTTTATGTAACAATGTTTTAATACATAAGATGTTAGAGTCAAGCTTTCTATGCTTTCCAAACGGTGTCTGTATTTTGATTTTTAATGTGTTCCTGAACAAGGCTGTCCGCCAGCACAGGCCAAATCTGGTTAAGAAGGGCTCCTGTACCTGGAAAGGGTCCCTTGAGAAAGCACTTCAAGTCATTTATCCAGTGCTGGCTGGTTTTGCTCTTGGCTTGGAGACTGTCAGCTTTCCAGCAGACCTGCCACATAGTAGAGCACATCCTCTCTGCGAGGGCGAGGGAGCCAAGGAGAGAGCAGGTTGTAGGAGTGACGGCTGTAACGCAGATGTTATTAGTGGGCACCGGGTGAGGTTGGGAGGCCGAGTACAGTAACTTTATTTTAGCCTCCAAGGTGGGCCACAAGACTGTGGTCTAGAAGGAACGCGGCTCCCATTTGGCTGAGCTGGGCATGCTGAGAATCCCCAGGCGCAGAAACACTTCTGCTTCGTGTGTAAATTCAGAGCTCAGGTCTGGAAGGAGTAATGTTGATGAAATGCATTTGGGGTGCGGCCTTGAAAGCTGTCAAAAAGACACCAGTTGAGCACTAGGAGCAAGGAATTTTAATGTCTTCATGACCACCCAGGTTTCCTTTTGCTTTGATTATTCTTAAAGTAACAAGACCAATTAACAACAACAACAACAACTTAAAAAAAAAAAAAGAAAAAAGAAAAAAAAAGGAAAATCAGAATTGTTGGAAACTGGATTTCTATCGGTGGAGCTCGGTGGTGTGCATTATACATGCTCCTGGGTTTGGGGACAGGAAGCTCATTTGTAATTTGGGTTGGGATATATGAGTATGTCACATATTTGATATATGACTCTCTAGGTCTTTGGTCACTCAGATGTTTTACTTCTGAAAAGGGAATCCGGCCTACCCCCTCCACCCCCATGGGGTCTAGAGAGAGACTCTCTTGGTGATAGAATTAGACTACCCACTGGATACCCGAACACTTGCCTAGTAGTCTGCGTTCGCATTTCCTTTTTATATTCTCCCTGAGAATTGAAGTAAGGATAATTCTTTCCCTCTGAATTTGATCAGCTGTGGGTAAGACTACTCCATATCACTAGGGGGTGTGCACTTCCTCTGAGTATTTTCTGACCAACCTCTTGGGTTAAAGCCCTTTCCAAATACTTAACCTTGTCATGATCTCCCTCCTACCCTTCTAATTTCCCTTAGGAAGATTCTTGTAAAATACTATGATCATTATTTCTAGAATTGGAAATAATGAAATGGGATGAAATACGCAGAGACCAAACTGACCTCACTGTGTTGTGTTTGAGCATTTCAGTCAAATTATACAATGATGTTTGCGTAACGAACAGCAAACAGGATGATTCCCGGAGAGATTTATGTGCAGGGTTGCACGGAATACACCACAGACGAAGATGTTGTTCTTCATGGAGTTGGGGTGCAAGATTGCTTTTCCAAAAATTAATTACATTGGTAATTTTTTGCCATCCTTTTGACCTTATGAAAATCAGGACCAGTTCCTGAGGCTCCTTTTTTGTCTTTAAGGCCAGTCCACAGATGCACACTGTATAATGGTATAACTAATTAGACTGGACTGGGTGTTTAATCTGGACAGGGTTAAAAGGAACTATTTCCCACTTTCCATACCTTCTCAAGGGAAGTCCAGCTGTTGTGTGCCAAAGCCTAAATGTATAGAACGGGAAGCACTGAGAGCTACTGGAAGCTTGGGCACACTTATGGGAAGCATTCGTAACCCCCCAAATGGCAAGTATGTAGTGTCAAATCATTCATGCGTGGCTCTGTGCCTTCATTCATTCTGTCATCCTTTCTTTTCCTGCTCAACATTGTCAGTATGCAAAGTGGTTGCTCTCTCCTGTTGTGATTTGTGAGAAAACCTCATTCACTTCAGGGTTTTGTTGCTTCCAAGTGAGGAGTGAGCAATTGACCCTTCCAACTATAAGTAGAGTGGAGATTAGACCGGTACAAATTGGGTTGGGAATTAATGTAGAAAGCAGAATTAAACTAAGAAAGTTAGAGACAAAGTTGGGCCCAGGGAAAATCCCGAGAGCCAAGAGAGATGGTCTTTGGTCTCCTTATCTCTTATTTCTGCATTGTTTCTCTCTCACCAAGTACAGTTATGCGCTTTGTCTTCTCATCATCTAAGACACAAGTCCACACCGAGAGAACAGTGACTGAACAGTGATTTCCTTCACAGGGACAGCAGAGGAAAGAAGAGTTGTGAGTGCGGAGAGCTGTGCTTGACTCCGGAAGTGAGTGTCCAACAATGGACTTTGATTCTTGTGGTAGGTGACAAATGTAGGTCATTTGAAGGGCAGACATTTACAGCAACCCCTACCATCCACTAGGAAATTTTCTACTTGGAGCACTCATACACCAGCTTACTCAGAGAGCTTCATCTATTCATTTCTCAGTGTGACGTGAAGGGAGAGAATAGATGGACAAGTTCCCCTACTAGTTAGCATGTAGCAAATTGAAAAGCAGAGAGTTTAAAGAGACTTCAAGAGGAAAGACTAGAAACCATCATTAGTTTTTTAAACTAATCTCTTCCTAGTCTGTGACCTCAACACGTACTTGGTGATTTCCAGGAAGTAGATCTCAGACGCTTGGATAGAGGCCTTTAGTGATGTGTTGGCAAATCAATACTGAGTGACCACAGGCAAAAGCACATCGCTACACTTCCACTGTGGTTACATGGGTTTTGAAGTACTGCTTTCCCTAAGTAATTATGATCAGATAATAACCATGTATTTCTCCAAAATGTATATTTATTCAGAGAATTTTTTATTATATTAGATACTTGTCTCTGGTACATACTGATATTTATAAATGAGCTGTTGAAAAATTATTGCATTATGGATAAATGCAAACACTTAATTTTTTTTTTACTATTAATAACTGAAAACCAGTATATAGAATACTTTGAATTTTCTTTCTACTAGGGATAGCATTATAAGCTTTCACTATTCCAGTAGTCTGGTATAGTGTGCTATTTTTAAGTACCAACTCATCTCATTTTACTTGGTGTAGTATTGTTATTTATTATTTACATATCTGAAGTCTGAATCAATTATATCTCAATATCCAGAGCAATGACTCAATTTTTCCATTGACCTGAAAAGACAATCTGGTGCAATCTATAGACCTGTTCTGTGTAAGATGCTGTAAGTCACTGTATTGTGGTATTGCAAGAATATTTCTTATTTTTGTTCAAAGTTTTTTCAAACCAGTGGATATGAACACAATAGTACTGAACTCTAAATGTAATAAAACAAAGAAGATGAAACAAGCCATACGTGAAGTTCTGAAACAAAACCCGTAGGTTGCTATTAATAAAACAGCTTTTGCAAAATAAAAATTCAGAAAGACTTCCTTGAAATTATTAAACAAGAGATGGTATTATTTGAGAATGTAAGAGCCAAAGGAAAATATTTGAAATTGGCTCATCATTATCTCCTCACTAATCTTCAAACTATTAGAGCCTGAAAAAAGCTGGAAAATTTTGCATGAAAATTTGTGTTATTTAAAGATGACACACTTTGCCTTTTTTAAGATAGCATTTAAAAACATTAAATAATATTCTATAATAACTTTTTACTATTGTTTTTATATTTTCATTTTCATACTAGTGATTGTTTTTGAACATTTATTTTTATGAATATTATTTGTGAGTATTTTAGAATGACAATGTATATTTAATGTTTACATTTATATAAATAAATTTTTACTGGAGATGACTTTAGTTTCTAAATGTTGCATTTGAATGTATTATATGTTTTGTTTCACTGACATTTTATATGAACTGGATTAAATTAGAAGTGCCTCATGTTAAGTGAAATGAGTACAAATATGGTACTGTTGTTTTGTCCCATATTGCAATCAATAGCAGTTTCTAATCAGAAATATCCCAATTTTAATTTTTAGAATCATTTTGCATTTTAAAATTAGTTCATGCCTAATCCATTATCCAAATAATTTATATGCAAAATTTCAAAAGATAGCTCTCAGTACAGTATGTTCCAAGCATTTTTATAATCATCATGTTACAGATATGATGGCCTGTGGGATGTCTATGATAACATGGGTCTCATGTAATTATTGGTATAATTTAACAGTTTATAGCTGCTGTTTAATAAAACTTAATTAGTATTCATAACACTGTTAATCTTCCAACTGATTCTAGTGGATTAAAAAGTTAATTTAAATTTTTATTAAACTATTATCTGTAAGCAGTTTAATGTTGAATGGTTTATTACAGAAAATAGTAGTTGCTTATTTTTCATCTCTACCCATCCTAATTCCCAGAAGCAAAAATTTTGAACTCTTTCATATGTAGTTTTTGGCATTTATATATTATATTTACTGTCTTCTTCCAGTAAAGTCCTCAATTTCTGCTCAAATACAATATTCAGTCTTTCCATTGTTATGACTGTATTAATATTTGTCCACTAAGCCAAGTAGTATGCTATGGTTATTTTTTTCTTTCATACAACATTTTCTTCTACCTGGAGGTAATATTATTATAGTGACTTAATTTCTTCATCTGTTTAGTTTTCTAGGAACATATGATGGTCTTCCCATACCATCAACAGTTTCATAAGAAGCTTATCAATTCATTTTCCTGCACAGTTAAAGCTGTTGGATATGTTTTTTCTTCCATTCCTCTTACATTCACCTCCAGGGAATTCAAGGATCTGAAGGCACCGTCTGTTTACTGTGCAGAGCCTCACTTCTACCTTCCTTTGTGTTGTGTGTCTGGTTTCTCCAGTTCACTTTCTCTGGGAGGAAACATCGTCAGAGAGAAAATCCTTTGTCTCTGTGGTTGGGATTGGAGAGGGATAGTTACTTGACCATGTAGAGTGCGAGTGGGGCTCCGGGCCCAAGTGCTCCTTATAGAGACTTTCAGACAGGTCTTTACAATGCCTTGGCTTCATCTCTACTGGGTGTCTTGAATTCTGGAGTTTTCCAGGGTTTGCTTCTCAAAGCCATATGTCCCCTCCACTCCTCCCACCTCTCTATTTCAGGTACTGAGTTTGACCTTCCTCCACTCATGTAAGTAGTTTACAGTTCTACTCTTCCTTACCATTTTGAATTAGGGCTAGGGATGATTTTAGTTTCATCAAAAACACGTAATGTTGTTTATTCCCTCTTTTCCTTGTTTTGAGATGATTTTTGATTAGAGCTATCTTTGCTCTTCCAACTTGGAACTGAATGCCTTTTATAGATTTTTTAAAGACGGCTTTGTTTTTGTTTACTGGCCAGCAGTCTATGGTGTAATTGTTCAAGTAGTCTTTCACCCCCAGGAATTCAGATTCATAGAATTTCTTTATAGTCAAGAGATGTTTTGGTTTAGGGCTCTTTGGTAGCGAAATCAGAGCCACATTTGATTAACTTAAACTCACAAAATCCAAGGACAAGCTGAGTGGCTGAATCCAATGGTAGGGAGTAGGGAAGCTCCTAAGCATCTAAGGAGCAGGAACTAGCGGGCAGTCTCTCCACTGGGCTGTTTTGAGAGGGTTGTACCCCATTATTCCTTCTCTCTCTCTCTCTTTTTGGGGGGTGGCTCTTCACTCAGGAGCCAAATTCCAAGAGGAAAGAATCTGATTGTCTAAACTGAAATCACATGCCCATTTTTTAGCCAAAAGAAAAGGGAAGGGACATTGGCAGGCAAAACAAAGCAAATAAATAAATAGATGTTTACCGGGGTAATAATTTTATAGGATTGAAAAAGTTAATGGAAGCTGGCTTTGCTATTTTTTTGTTGTTGTTGTTATTGTTGGTTTTTGTTTTTAGATCTTTCAGGCAAAATTCTTTTTAGGATGTGCCAATGCTACTGGCAGGTCACTTTTTATTACAATGTGCCTGGCTCATACAGGCTCTACACTTAGGACAGACAGAGTGCACTTGCCATCAAAATCTCACCTGAAGTCTCTTAAATAGAACTCTTGAAATGGTTTCTATAGGGTATTTTGGGCTCGAATTCCTTGGAGTGGAATTAAGAAACCTTTCGAGGAAGAGAGTCATTTATTTATTTGTTTGTTTTCACTCAAGTTTGAATAGTTTCTTTCCAGGAAGAGTCCCTGACATAATCACATAGTTTTCTGGGAGAAGAAAGTTCAGTTCTTTACTCCAGGTTCCTGTGAGGACTCAGGGTCATGCATCTCAACTTTGCAGGGCAGTCAGCAGAGCAGTTTACAACCCGTAGCTGCAGGAGTCAGCTTGACTCCAGCGTTTCAGAATGGGAAGAACAATTAAGTGTGTTTTCTTAAGTCCTTCTCTTTATAGATCAAATGGTAACTTTCATAGCCAAGCACCCATCTAAACTAACATCCCTAGTTCAGTCTCAAGGGGAAAACCAGTCTCAAAAGTTTGTGAATTGTCAGCATCATTAAACCAAGACTTTGGCTCAGCACAAAGACATTTCTCAGAAACTTTAGGCCCCAGAGAAGAGTTATATCAAACAGATAGAATAGTTTCAGATTTCTTGAGAAAAGAAAAATTACCGTAATATTTATAAGGGGAAACTTTACACATCCAATATTTTCCTAAAGTCATCAGTTCTCAGACTTCAGCATAAGAGTTCTTCTGAATAAATAATCTGGAGTTAGTGTGAAGTTTTGGTGTTTGGAAAATTTATTAGCAAAGTTAACCTCAGGAATATTGCCTTTTTCTGGAAGTACTATTAAATATCTTTTTTGCAGTGTATAACACAACATGGATTCAACGAGGAACATATAGGTACCAGGTCTTTTTTCGAAATCTCACCAATCAATAAACATGTTTCATTCAGCCAAGTAGAAGTTGCCATGTAAATAAAAATAGCACATTGGAAATGTTGCCAAAGTTAGAGCCAGAGAATTGTGTGTATGTTGATTAGTTTAGCTGTTTTCAAAATACTTGGCTGTTAGCAAACTGCTATAAAATATCATTTACCTTGGCTGAAGCAATCCATAGTACCATCTTTATTTTCTGGAAGAGAAAGCTTAAAAAGCAAGGAAACATGAGAGACAAGCACTGAATCTAAGGAGGGAAAGAGGCAGACACTAAAATGATTTCATTTTGCTGTTCCCACTGGATGTGACAGTGGGGCCTTGACCTCTACTTCTAAGAAAACAGGCATGGGTTAAGATAATGTGGCCTGAAAGTAGTAGAGTTTAAGAACCAAAGTGGGTCGATGGTCAGGGAGATTACCCTGTTATAAATTGTAAGTCTTACACAATTATAATGAAGGTAGGAAATGATTTTTTCTTCTTGCTGGAGTTTTTTTAAAAGAGACAATGGCACTGAAACAGGCTTTGGTCAATCTTGTCAGCTAAGTGGCCTAAAAGAGGGGGGATAATTATCTTGGGTTACAGCCAGCTGGAACAAAATACCTTGCCCTGCTGAGCTATAAAAAGTCCTAAGCAAGAAAAATTTCCTTTTCTGACAGTAGCCTCAACAATTCCATGATGATTGGACGAAGTCTGACAACTTCTAGATTTAAACAAATTCAGGTGAATTTTTACTCCAATATTATCAGGCTTTTATGGTTAATATCCCCTGATTCAGTTCATTGAATACCCTCTGAGCACCTCCAATTATTATTATTTTTATTTTTTACTAACCCTAGTGTTAATATCAATGCTTCTAGAATATTTATTATAATGAATTTCTTGTGAAACATAGCAGGCAGGTCATTAATCCCTTTAAAGTACAATTTAATGCAATGCTTCATGACAGGAAGTGAGCAGGATAATAAAAACCTTTACTGCTTAAAACCACACTTAATATTTTTATGGCCTAGTTGGCCTGACAAAATATTCTCTGTGAGTCATCACTTCAGAGTGAGGTCCTGGGGACTTATTAAAGACATAACAGCAGGCCTCATGTCCATTGTATAAGGCCTCCAGAAGCTTGAACTGCTCAGGCAAGACCTTTTAAATAAGAAAAAATGCATCAAAGGGACACTGCAGAATGTCCTCATGTGTCCCATAATCTAGGAAACCATGTGACTGAGTGCCTGTATTTTAAATCTTTCAATCATGTTTCTGACAGCATAGCCTTGGATGGTTTTACATTTACTTACAACTGACCACATTGTACTAAGTAAAGAGGTCATAAAGCCTTACATGGTTCTATCTAGCTTGTTGAGAGTTTAAATAATCTGTCAAGTTCTTTAAGATAAAGATTTAACTTGGAGCCATTTGCAAAGTGTGGGTTGAGGGGAGAACCAATTGGCAATGAACCAGCTGTTGCCCCAGTCTTTGGGTAATAGCCAGGACAATCCTAACACCACTTTTAAACCAAAATATGAGCAAGGAAGGGAATGTAGAAGTCTCTTGGCTTCCATATAGGACTTTCTAACTTTACTGCCAGTATCGTTAACAATAATATTTTAGAGTCTCTTTTATAAGTTCTAGGGGTGAGATATTCCCTATCTTACATTGATATCCTTGATAATGTTTTAAAGTGTTCATAGTCAGAAATATTTTTTATCTATGTTATCGAAATCTCACAATTTAAAAGCCATTTCCCCCCTCTTTTTGGATTTCAAAGGAAATGGATTCATTTATAATTTAAATATTATGCATTGAGCATGCTCCCTGAATACTACACTATATAGGCTCAGGAGATACAGCAGGAGACAAATAGTGTCCCTCCCCTCATGGAGCTTCCATGCTGGTGAACGCCGTCTTACGTGGTGTGTTCCTTCTTACTCCTGAATGTGACCAGCCAGCAGCCTCTGTTGCCCAGCCACAACCCTCAGAGGAAGCCACTGACAAAAACGAAGTGATTATCACCTGGCTTTCATCTCCTCTCCCCACAACTCTTCAATCTTTCCTCTTCACTATCTAAATGTGTTATCCTAAAGATATACATAGACTCTTAGTTTTCATTCTTAAAAATAGCCTAAAAGAGAAAAGAAAGTAGAGGGAAGACAAATACAAAAAGCCCATTGAAACAGACGCTTGGTGATGTTGTTATTCATCCTGTCTCTTCAGGAATGGAAGCGTTTTGAAAACAGGAGGTGGGCCTGTTTTCAAGGAGGCCTACCTGCGTTCGTTTGTTTGTCCATACAGAAAGCATTTAAAATTATTTATTTGTAGAAATGTTTGAACTGTAGAAAAGTACAAAGAGAAAAATAACACCCATTTATAGTCCCACCCCTCCAGAATTAACCACGGTTAACATCTTGGCATAATTGCTTCCAGTCTTGTAAGCATTTAACGTGGAGTATAAGAACAACCTTAAGTCTAATAATAAATGCTAACTCTGTTTAACAGCACTTAACTCAGTAATAGTACCCATTAGGTGCTTAATTGTATCCACTTACTAGGAAACAGAATGAATGATTTTCATGGACATATCTAAAAAAAATGTTTCTCTGAGATGCAGCTGAATAACTTGCTGTGGCTCCTATTGCAAAGTCCTCGCATACTGAGTCCCACTTCAGTGTCCTCTCCACACTGCCACAAGGCTTGTTTGTGTACATACACGCATAACCCGGCAATGGCTCTTCTGTTATCTACAAAATATTTGGGTGTGGGTTTGGCGGTCAGACTCAACTGAACTCAAAGGCTCTTGTGAATGTAGATTTAACCGCAAATGATTAAACACACACACACACACACACACACACACACACACAGCCCCCATTGGCTAAACTAATTACAAAATGTTAACAATAAATCATTTTTGACAGTGATTGCCCCTGGGGGAGGGGTAGCAAGTTACATTGGGAACTGCCCCAATTTCTTCTTAAGTCTTGTATCCCCTGGCTGGGAGGAATTCCCAGCAAGCCTCTCCCTTCCATTTGATCTTCTGACAGGCTTATTTTAGGGATTGAGTGTGTCTGAGTTCAGTCCTGATAAGTGACACAGATCGGGAGAGGATTTCAGGGCTGCTTACGCCTCTTGCAGGGAAAGGGATATTTTTCTGCCTGGGGTGGGGTGTGCTAGGCACATTAGCTCCGGGTACAGCTTGTTTCATTCCTCGCCTTTTCTTTTCTCCTCAGCTCTGAACCACGTATAGGACCGGGCATGTTCGGTTTGCCCTCTCCCTCTGCCCAGGTGGGAGACCGTGCTGGGGAGCCGACAGGGCCCAAGGCAGTGGAGTCCTGATCTGAAGCCCTTGTTTGACTCCAGGCCAACTGTTTCAAACAGCAGGCCTTTCATAGCTGGGAAAACCCTTGCTAGACCTGCAGGACATGCCACACAACCACATATGGCTCAGCTCATGTCAACAGAACTGATAACCAAATTGGGCTTCTTGGCTTCCTGTCCCTGGTAGTCTTGCCAACCCGCTACCCTCTAGGTCCCAATTAACAGGAGGCTATGCTAGAGCCATGAGGTGGGAGCTGAGGGTTTGTTTACCACGTAGTTAACAGGCAAATACAACTTAATCACAAGGAAAACAGCTTTTATGAGAATCATCTTGAAGTCCTTCTACAACCGTAGTAAACCATCCAGGAAGGGAAAACCTGGAGTTCCCTCTGATTTCATTGCTGCTGGCAGGGTTGTGGGGGCAGGAGGGACAGGAGGACAGGCCTTGGGTCTTGGTTTTTGACAGTTCATAGCCACCAGGCTAAGTGAATGTCTCCACATTCTGAAGGCCTCTCCAAGTGATTACCCTGCATAACCCTTCTGTGGGTTGTGGGTTATTTTGGAAGGAAACACAAGATTGGGAAAAAAAAATCTTATTCATCAGAGCCCCCTGAGCACCAAGCAATTTTCACATGTTCCCTTTTATGAAGGAGAAAACAAAGGCTGGGTAAGGTGAGTCACTTCTGAAGATTACACAGTTTAAGTGCAAAAGTGGCATTTCAACCCGGGTCAGGGGTGCTCCAAATCTCATTTCTTTCTACTCTAAACTTTGCTTCTATTAGAAGTTTTGGATTCTCGCTTTGGCGCAGCAGTTATTAGTCATGGGATGTTAGGCAAATCCCTCAATTGCTTACCATCCATTTCTTTATCTGTAAAATGTTGTGGGAGAATCAGATTTGGTAACGTAAAGTTGTGAAACATTATGGCAAGCCCAGGAGTATTACTTGCATTAAAGCCAAGAGCACTCGAGGGTGGGGCAGTGACTTCTCAGGGTCACAATTTATTATTGTAAGATGGGTTGGTTAAAAAATGAAGAATGGGTATCTTATATGAAATTCTGATTTTTTAAATTAGTAAACATTTTATTTAACATCAGAAACATGTTTTAAGACAGTATTTATGAATAGAAATAATGTTTATTTACAAGGTCTTTACCGTTTATAATATAATCCATGGGAACTCAAATTTAAGTGTTCAAAAAAATTAATCACATGGGGGGTGGTTTGTAGACATTGTCACCCACCCAATATCCATTCTCCTCTTTCTCTTTCTTAATAGGACCTCAGTTTTGTTCATTTTTTTCTTGTACCTGCATATTGACCCCATCCTTAGCTCTATATAAAAGGTAATGTGAGGAGAGATTTGCTGGGGTTTCTGTGAAAGTTCTTCAGGGAGAGTTGGAATTTCAGCCCAGGTTGAAAGAAATAATTTCTCCAACTGTGTGATCTATACCTACTGAAGTTTTACATGTAGGTTTAAATCTTCTTCCCTTGTGAATAATATTTTTCTTCTCTTCTTGTATATGAATAGAATTGTGCTAATATCATCACTTATTTAAGCTAAATTTTAGCATTTTCAAAACATGAGATTACAAAGAATTTCATGGTCTTGCAATTAGGTATTTTTGGTCTTAATGCAGTGGTAATATGCATAACTAGGCTGTTTTAAATGAGACAGAAAACAACAGTACTGTCCCATTTCAAATGGTATGTGTGATCAGCCTACCAACTCCTTGAATTTAGCCCACTGAGACTAGGCTCACCATATGTACCATTTGAAATAGGACAGTACTGTTGTTTCCTGCCCCATTTATTTTATTTTATTTTATTTTTTTTGAGGATTTGTATATTTTGTCATTTTTTTAAAATTCATTTTTATTGTTAGACTTATTGGGGAGACATATGTTAGCAAGGATTACATAGGTTTCAGGCATACAATTCTACAGTGCACTGTCAGTTTGTTGTATAAGTTCACCACCTAATGTGACTTCTCTTTCCATCACCTTATATTTAGCTTCCCCCCTCCTCTCCCACCCCCTCCCCTTTCTCCCCTCCCTAACCCACTCATCCCCAAATAGACATTAAACTATTGATTGTATCCATGGGTTATTTGTTTGTTTGTTCATTTCTTTTCTCTTTGTTGCTTTCAGTTTTATATTCCGCATATGCGTGAAGTCTTTGTTTTTTCTGTCTGGCTTATTTCACTAAGCATGATGGTCTCCAGGTCCATCCATTTTGTTGCAAATGGCAGTATTTCATCTTTTCTTACAGCTGAGTAGTATTCCATTGTGTATATGTACCACAGCTTCTTTATCCAGTCATCTGTCACAGGGCACTTTGGTTGTTTCCATGTTTTGGCCACAGTGAACAGCGCTGCTATGAACATTGGGGTACATAAGACTTTGCGGACTAAGGTTTTCAAGTCTTTTGGGTAGATCCCCAGAAGGGGGATTGCTGGGTCACATGGTAACTCCATTCTCAATTTTCTGAGGACCCTCCACACCGCCTTCCACAGTGGTTGTACCAGTTCGCACTCCCACCAGCAGTGTGCGAGAGTTCCTTTTTCTCCACATCCTCTCCAGCACTTGTTATTCCTTGTCTTGTTGATAACAGC